>JASSUY010006567.1:0-38504 GCA_032466535.1 Forpus xanthops
CCGGGCCCCCGCGGAGGGGTTGCGGCGGTGAAGGGAGGCTCCAGCTCCGAGTTTGCGGGGCCGCGGGGAGGGCGCTACCGGGCGGCAGAGGCAGGCCGCGACCGGAGCCCCGTTGTGGCAGTGGGGGGTCTGCCCTAGAGCACCGGCGGCGCGGCGGCTTCGCAGCTCGAGTCGGGGCGTCCCGTTCCCGGGGCCTGCGTGTCGGGGAGCGTGGCCTGGCCGGCTGGT
Source organism: Forpus xanthops (assembly GCA_032466535.1). NCBI lineage: Eukaryota > Metazoa > Chordata > Aves > Psittaciformes > Psittacidae > Forpus > Forpus xanthops. The sequence continues at coordinate 229 of JASSUY010006567.1, forward strand.
TCTGGTGTACGGTTATGGGCAGCAGGTGCTGCTTCCAGGCTGCGGGAGAGGAGCGTGAGCGGCTTCCCCAGCTCCCGAGTGAGGCGGATTGATGAGAGCAGCACAACTGAGCTGCGGTCTGTGGCAGTGGAGCCGAAGCAAGCCTCTCCCTGGGCTGTATCTGCCACCCTTGTGTCAGTTCCTCTCAGCTGATAGCAGATCAGATCATTCGCAGTCTTAAACACAGTGATGTGGCCTAATGTTGAAGCTTGGAAGTTCAGATTGCTGTTTTCCAACACAGGAAAACCATGGGAAGGGGTGCCCAGCAGCTCAGATGTTGAAATTGCCTATAGGGATGCTGGGGAGGGACTCTTCATTAGAGACTGTAGTGATAGGACAAGGGGTGACGGGTTCAAACTTAAACTGGGAAGTTTAGGTTGGATCTAAGGAAAAAGTTCTTTACTGTAAGGGTGGCGAGGCACTGGAATGGGTTGCCTAGGGAAGTTATGAATGCTCCATCCCTAGCGGTGTTCAAGGCCAGGTTGGACATAGCCTTGGGTGGCATGGTTTAGTGGGAGGTTTCAGTACCCATGGCAGGGGGGTTGGAACTGGATGGTCTTTCCAACCCTAACTGTTCTAGCACTGGTTTTGTTTAGTTACTTCTGGTAGACTCCTGAATGCGTTTGTTTTAAATTGACAACATTTACCTTCTACCACTAATCTCATTTAGATGTTGATGCCCAAGAAGAACCGAATTGCCATCTATGAGCTCCTTTTTAAGGAGGGAGTGATGGTGGCCAAGAAAGATGTCCACATGCCGAAGCATCCTGAGCTCGTGGACAAGAATGTGCCCAACCTTCATGTCATGAAAGCCATGCAGGTATGAAGGCGAGGGTGAGCTGCCACCAGCCGCAGCCTGGGCACACCTGTGAACAAGCATCATCAGCCATGAGCAGATAAACAGAGTCAGACGTTGCATTGGCTATTTCTTTCCTATTACAGTTATTTTCCATTTTCCTGATTTTCGCCATTTCTTCTTTGATTTATTGTGTCCCCCAGACCACAGGGTATTCTTTTGTGGATGCACATCTCTAGTTCCCTTTCTGAAGCTATGACCCCTGTGTGTGTGGTGGCCTTGTGTTTTTCACAAGGTAGAAATGATGCTATAGCTAGGGCTGTGCCCGTGAACTTTTGTCTGTTTCTAAATTCTTATTCTCCACATACCCTACATGAGCTCTTGTGTTCCTGAAAACATCTGGTGAGGGCATTGATCAGAGGTATTGAATGATGGTCAGAAGTGAAGTAATGGAGAATTCTCTCTCTAGTCTCTGAAATCCCGTGGTTATGTGAAAGAGCAGTTTGCGTGGAGGCATTTCTACTGGTACCTGACCAATGAGGGCATCCAGTACCTGCGTGATTACCTTCACCTGCCCCCTGAGATCGTCCCTGCAACCCTGCGCCGAAGCCGCCCAGAGACAGGCAGACCACGGCCCAAAGGTGAGCTGAGAGGGGGCTGTACTCAGGAGGAGAAGGGGACAGGTTGAGTGTGCTGGTGCAGGTGTAGTGTGCAGTCAGCTGAACATCAGCTTCTGGAGCAGAGCAGTGTCAGCTTGTGATTTTTGGACTTCTAAACATGAGCAAATCAAGGAGATGCGTAGGTTTTACTGCTTCGGTATTTGTCACTCATCTGATGGCCACTGGCCTACTGAGAGGGGACTAAAAAAGCTGTGAGACTGACTGGGTGTACTGCTTTGAGTGAGAGATTTGTCTTCTGGTGGCACTGGTGCCTGGAAGAGCAGGCCTGCTGGAAGTGCAGGCTCTGGGTTGAGGCACCAGTTGGTTCCCAGACATGACAGGTCTAGGATGAGGGATGTCTCTGGCTGCTGGGGCTTCTCAGAAGTGGTTCTTGTCATTTGGGAAGGGCTTGCTGCAATCCTTCCCTGTCGTTTGGGAAGGAGGATGGTGGGTGTGCTGCACACCTAGAGCAGCAGGAGCAGGGAACCTTGTCTCTGACTTATACATAGAACTGCCTGGAAGGCTGGTGTGTAAAAGTTGAGTGGCTTTGGCTGGGGTGGGTGAAATGGGGAACAAACTTGGAGTGCAGGATTCAGTGACTGCCTGAAAGCCAAGCTCTGGGTGCTGGATGTGCTTCACATTGGGAGTTCAAGCTTGGTGCCAGCAGGCAAGTTGGATGTCCATAGTTCTGGCTTTATCCTGTGTGTTTCTGGGCAAGTCCCATTAAAGCTGTCTTCACTTCTCTAAAGGTGATTTGTTGGTTTGTAGTTAGTTTTGTTTTCATGGTGGGTTTTTTGTACCCCAGAGTGTAGGAGATGGTGGTCATGCAAACAAATGTGCTGCTGATACTGACTTCTTGCTTGCCTGCAGCTGCCTCTGCATGGGTGCCTCCCTGCAAAATGCCTTGTAGGGAGATGGCTGAAACCTATCTCCAGAAGGTGTTCTGGTTGCAGATAGAACTATTAAATGAGAAAGTTTGGGTTGCAGACCTGCCTCTCTAGGTCACACAGGTCAGAGGATACGCTTTTTCCTTGTGTATGCTTGGAGTTGGCCTGTGAAAGGCTTGTAAACCATTTTGCTATCCTTTATGGTGAGCCAAGTCATAGAACAGTGCAGTATAAATAAACTTGAGGTGGATGTGCTGAAGCCACCATGCCCCTTGGTTCTGTTCTGAAAAAGTTACTGTGTTTTAAGTTGGTAATTCAGAGTAGGATGGATGATTGTGTTGCTTGTATGTAGAGATGCTCTGCAAAAACTCTTAATGCTTGGTTTTCCTGGCTTCTTTTGTCCAGCAGTAGAGAAGAAAACCCAGTGTAGAATATGAATAGTAAAATTGCCCAGAAGATCTTGGGGGAGATAAAAACTTCTGGAAACTTAAGAGAAAGGAGGGATAAGATCGCTGCAGCTGTGGTTGGCAGAGCAGCATTGCAAGGTCTCTAGGGGCAAGAAACGTTTGTTCTTCTTCAGGGCAGGTGATGGTGGGTTTGTCTGCCTTGTGTGGAGTTGCCTTTTGTGTTTACCAAGAATAAGGTAGGATGTCACCCTGCCCATAAAGAACCACTCTATGAAGGAGGAGTCCTGCATGACAGAGCTCTTTCTGGCACATGCTAGAAGTCGACTTTTCCTGCTTCTGAGCTGTGTCGTACCCCATTGGCAAGGTACTGGATACTGCACTTCACCTCCATTGCCTGCAATGTGTTCTTTAGCTTAACAAAACTATAGCATTATGTGCTTCAAAGGAAAGAACTGCATTGCAGTTAAGAAGGTGTTGGTTTCTTTAATCTCTGAGTAGCTTTGGATGTGGCCAAATTTATTCTTTAGATGCTGTGTTTATCCAGCAAGCTGAAGAAATTGTCTCTAGTGGGAGTGAGGGGCTTACAGTTCTTGGCTAAAACTTGCCCAGGGTTTCTGTAGTGGGGGAGCTTCACTTCATAGCATCATAGCCCTTCTCAGGGCGGTGCCAGTGACCTCAGCCAGTCCACACCTTGGCTGGGTTACCTGGTAGGGCTGCACAGATTGGCTCTTTCTGTGTGTGTCACCTGCCTGCAGTAGACTAAAGGGCACAGTGTGTGAATGGTGGTGCAGAACTTCTTGCTTGACCTATTGGGGTTTTGGGGTCTTTCCTCTACTTCAGTGCAGTGCTACTGACTTTCTCAAGTAAGGCTTTGTGCAGAAGCTGAAGCAGTTAGTCTAAAGCAGGTTTCAGTCTCCTGTGTGTTTGAGATTTGCAATCTATTTCTGTTACAGATGTAACTGAATTGTTATAAATAAAGAATGGGCAAACATGAAGTTTAGAAAAACCTCCAAATCCATTTTCTGTGTGGTTTGCTCTAATGTTTTAACCTGACAGAAAGGAAGGATGTAAAAGCCCTTGTAGGATAAATTAAATCTGTTTGCATATCAGTGGGTGGTGTTTCTCTTTGTAATAAAAGCATCCGTTATAAGAACTGTGTTTTTTATGTGGGAAAGCTAGTGCCTATAGTGTAAATGAAGTTTTTAGAAGTGCATGGTTCATGTTTCTTGCTGCATTGCTTGACACTGCTGGCAGCAACTTTAAATGTGTTCTACTGTTGAGCGGGAAGACCTCAGCCTGTGAGGGACCCCTGTTTGGTCTCTGATGCTGAGGGTGAGCTCTGCAAGAGTGGGGCTGGCAGTTCAACCATGGCTGTTTCTTTCCCGCAAGTGTTCTGTCTGATACTAACCTGAGGTTACATAGATCATCTCCTCTTAGTTTTGTTAATCTATTCCATTGTAGAGGATTTGTGATGCCAACACTGCAGCTGTATTGTTGGTTGGGATCAGAATATCATGCAGTTTGTGCTAGGAGCAGACTTGTCGGATGTGACAGATTCCCTGTATTTCTGATTTATTTCATCATTAATTTTTGGCCCTTGTTTGAAGAGTGTTGAAATAATGCCATAATTCCATTTTTCCCATTATTTGACTAACCCAAGCACAAGTTGGTGCACTTTAGCAGATTTCCTCCTTAAAGTGAAGTCTTCCTTATAACATCCCTTGTTTTTTGTTGAGGTTTATATGCACGCAGCCATCCCAGCTGCAGCTTTGCTGGTAGATCTAAGGGTTAAATGTTAAACTGGAGGGCTTTTTTTCCACTTTGAGATGCAGGGTCACCAGGGAATGAGTTTGTGTCCTGGATAAGAACTGTGTTTGATATTGCTGGTTTAACTTTCAGGTCTGGAAGGTGAACGTCCTGCACGCCTGACTCGGGGAGAGGCTGACAGGGACACGTACAGGCGCAGTGCTGTTCCACGTGAGTGTCCATCCTCTTGCTGGGTTAACATGGGGCTGACCCTGCTGTTCGTGCAGCTTACCTGTTTGGGAGCATTGTCTCAGTATTGGCCTCTTTTCAAGAAAAACGGGGAAATTGGACTCTTAGTATAGCGTAGGAACATGCACAACAGAGTTCACCTGCATCTGCTCATAGATAGGAGTCTGATCTTGAATTTTGTCAGGCTACACCGTGGGCTTTTCTCTAGGGTGGGTTCAGTAACTCTTGTAACAGTCTCAGTAACAGCAGTTTTACTTGGCTGTGTTTGGCCTCAGTTTTAGTTGTCTCTGGTGAAGTTTAGATTCCAAACAGGAACACTGTACTTGGAGAGTGTATTCTTTGGTAAGTAACTGGCTCTTCTTTTGCTTCAGCTGGTGCAGACAAGAAAGCTGAAGCTGGTGCTGGAGCAGCAACTGAATTCCAGTTTGTGAGTATTTGCAGTCAGTATTTGTTTCCTGTATTGAAGCTTTGATTAGGAGAAGCTGGCTAGGTGATATCTGCATGCTCTTCAGTGTGATGCTTCTCAGGTATTTGGCTCTGATTGTTTGAGAGGCTGGCAGCTGTGCTACCCTTTATGCCCAGCTCCCATATTGCATTCCTGTTGGGGTAACTGTATGGTGGCTGTCACACTGCTGTGACAAGAAGCCAGTGACACATCCGAGAAGCAAGCCAAGCTCTCTGGAGGAAATGCATGAATTAAGACTTCAGAAATAGGAGAGTTCTAGACATGATCCAATGAGAGCTGTTCAGGGTGGGTTGGTTAACTTGTGTGAGGAAACTAGTCTCAAACGTCAGAGTTAGGCTCTGCTTGAAGCAAGGGGTACTTAACAAAATAATGCAGAGTGAAGGAAGGACAGCTCATCTGTGATGTTGGTGCTTCTTGCTGCTGTGTGTTTGCCACTGTCACTTGTTTAATACAGTGACTTCTAATGCTCTTCCTTTTCTGTTGCAGAGAGGTGGATTTGGTCGTGGACGTGGTCAGCCTCCTCAGTAGAACTTCCTGCTCATGTTTTCTGTATAATAAAATAGGTGAAAATGCCACCTGGGTTGCATCACTCTGTCTTAAGTGCATAAATGTAGAGCTTGCGTAGCAGAGAAGTGACTCAGACCTCTGGTGTGTGATCAACAGCAACAAAAACACTTGTGATTAGAAAACAGGTTATAGAGAAGAAACTCTGTAGGTTTGGTCATTAGGGTTTTGCTAGTGTAGTTACGGGGGAATGAAGAGCTTTGGTTCATGGCAGCGCTGGAGGCAGTTCCCTGCCCCGGAGGACGCTCATTTCTAGTGATTCCAGTGATGCAGGAAAGCAGGGCTGAGACAACGCTGTTCAGAGAGAAAATTCAGCTGTGTGAGCTCCTGTGAGTCGGACACAAGCAGCACAGGCAGGCGAGCACGGCCTGTATCCCAGCTCGGAATCACTGCGTTAATTCATTGTGGCTCCAGAAAGGTGGGTGCTGGTGACTGGGAGGCCCGGGGCGGGCGCCTTGCAGTGCACTGCCCACCAGCAGATGTCACTCGCTGGCTAATGACAGGATGATGTTAATTAGGAATGGGTTTGTGTAGCTTGGTAAATGGTGTAATATCCTAGATGTGAGCCCAGGGGGAAGAGAGTTTGTTCCAGCCCTGATTTGGGATGAGGGTAATGGTGGGCATGAGGTTTATTTCTTTCTGGGGGAGTTTCTTACTAGTTTATCCTCCTGTGTAGCAGCAATGTTTACCCTTGCTAGTATTCATTTAGAGTTGTGATTCTGTTTGGGAAGCAGTGATGTGTTAAGCAAAACGTTTAGCCTCATGGAAAAGTGAGCAACTGTTTCACATTACTTGGAGTATTCCAGCGTGTGGTGGTTGGTATGAAATGCCACCTATTTTCTAATAGAGCATTTGACTTATTAAAGGGAAGGTTAAAAGGGAAGATCCAAACGAGCAAATGGGTTTTGTTTTGGGGTGAAGAACCCCCAAATTTAGACAGATAGGCTCTAACACAAGGAAAGTGTTATCTCCACAGTTTACCAGTCTCTGAACCTGCTAGTGTGGGGTAGAGAGCGGAGCCCATCTTTGTCCTCGTAAAGCTTGTGAGTGTTCAGCCACCTGAGCTGATGGGGCTGAGAGGCAGAGCTGGTCATGGCACCTCCTTTCCAGATGGAGCCCCTGGTGAGGTCCAGACCTTTGCATTCCACCCTGAACAGTCAGAAGATTACAAAGGCTCCAAGTCCTCCTCCGTGTCCGTTCTGTGCAGCAGAGGATGCTGAACCCAACCGAGTGCTGGGAAAACGCTGTTCAGGGATGCGTTCTCCTTGGCCAGGGTTTTCCTGCTGGGGGAGCACACAGCGCTGCGGCTGTGCCCCCCCTTGTGGGTGAGTCCCGAGTGCGGTGCCTGCAGCAGGGTGATGCTGAGCCTGTCTGCTCGGCCCTGGGCCCCGGCAGTGCCTGCGGAGCCCCGGGGCTGTCCCGCCGGGTCCCATCCCTTCCGCTCGCCCCTCGGGGTACAATGAGACCCCCGTACCCGCGCTCCGCCACTGGCGTAAACCGCCCCCCCCGCCTTGCGCAAGACGGGCATTCTTCTCTTCCCGGCGTCTGCGCGCTTTGCGTAGCGCCGCTGTCAACGCGAAGCCGTGCGCGCGGCGGGCTCCGTACCCCGGCGCCTTTTGCGTAACTGCCAGGGCGCCCAGCACGCAGCCGCCCGCCGGCTTACGAACAGCCGTCCTATTCTCGAAGGCGGCCTGCGCCGCTGGCGCAGAGGGCTCGCGTCGAGGTGGTGGCGCCGTCCGCGTGGGGGGGAGCGATTCTAGAAGCCTGGCTGCGCCGTCTGCGTAGCGGGCGCGCAATGAAGCAGCAGCAGTTAGCCGCTACCTCCCCCGCCCGGCGCCTCTACGCCGTTTGCGTAGCGTGCCCCAAGATGGCGTCGCGGTCGTCGTCGGCGGTGGCCGGAGCGCTGGCAGCGGCGGCGGAGCGGCTGGAAGTGAAGGGAGGGATGAGGAGGGCGAAAGGCGGCAGCGCGTAGCGGGCGGCTCCCGGCTGCGGGAGACAGAGCGAGACCCACACAGAGACTGTCGCGGGGAGGCGGCCCCCCTTCCGTGCCCCCCCCTCCTCTCCCCGTCCTTCCCCGCCCGCCCCTCGCGGGAGCCCCGGCGGGTCCTGCCCGCCCTCGCTCTCTAGGCCGTGGGCCTCGCCGCGCTCCGGCCCGACCCCGCCGCCCCTCGGAGCGGAGGATGATGAAGCTCAAGTCCAACCAGACGCGCACCTACGATGGGGATGGTTACAAGAAGCGGGCGGCCTGCCTGTGCTTCCGCAGCGAGAGCGAGGAGGAGGTGAGGGCCGGGGCAGGGATGGGGGGCGAAGCCGCGGCCGTGACTCGGTTGCAGTGGGGTCTTTCCCCTCTGGGTTGAAATGAGGCGTCGCTGTAAAAGTTGGTGTTTCCTTTTCTTCTTTATTTCTCTCCTCTAAACGTGAGAAGAACGCTCAGTGAAAGGCACTGTGCGGTGGGGCGGTGGAACAGTCTGGTAAGGAGCGCTGTGGCACGGGATGGGGTTTGGCAGCGGACTGGCACAACCACGCTGGCAGAACTTCAGTCCAGCGCATCACATGAGATGGGAGAGGAAACCTGACCTTGGATTTATAAAAAGAAACTGGGATAAAAGGGGACTGATGGAGTGCCAGAAGTTGCTGTCCAGAGAGGCTTGGGAGGAAGTGGGAATTAAAGGTGGATTGGTTCGTTTGAGAGCAGCTGTGTTGTGAAGATGTGTTGCCCGTGAAATTAAAAAGCGAAACTTTACTTGATTGTGCAGTGTTTCACTCTCCTTGGTTTGACATCCTCTTAATGTGGGTTTGGAGGCTCATAGCCATGCTTCTGGAGTCAGGTGTTCTTCATTTCAGTGGTTCCTGAGTGGCTGTGTTAAAGCTTTTGTTCTCCTGATTATCGTATTTGTATCTAAGGAAATCAGAAGGGAAGGCACACAGTTCGCAGGAGGAAGGTAAATTACCATACTGGCCAGTTATTATTTAACGTGAGTAAGGAGGCTTGACAAACCCTTTGGAGCTGTGCTGTCATGGTGAAGTGTGTCAACATTGGCAAGTGTAAATGGTCTGAAGAAACCGCTGTGTTTTGGTGCAGTGTTCCTTATAGCTGGTCCCTTCCTCCTGACTTCTGGGACATTTACGGTACTTTGAATGAACTATGAAGAAGAACGTGATCATATTGTGAGGATACTGGGCTTAACCAGCATGGGTGTTTCCTGATAGGATTTTCCACAGTTTGTAAGGCCAGTGTGGCAATTCTTCTCAAGAGTTAGGTGCTTGACCATGTTTCATGCAGTATGGTTGAAGATAGAAATGTAATTTCAGTGGCCACTCGATGCAGTCAGCCTTTGACTAGTGGTTACTCTTTACAACATCACAGGGCCTCTAACTTACCCCATGGTCTCTTACATCTCCTGCACAATGGAACTGGTGTCTTTAGCTCTTATGGTGTTGGTGATGCAAAGGTTTGTTAACACGATGGATTCACAGTACTGAGCCAAGATGGTTGAAGAAGGAAGAGTAAACTCATTCCAAAGAGCTGTGGAGGCTCTTGAGCATCATTATCTCCCTTGAGCTTTGCTCAGTGTTAATGTTCGGCCTTGTTTCTGATCCCCCCAGATCATCAGGTAGTGTGCTGAGCTGTCCTGTGACACAGGAAGGAGCATTAACTGCTTTGTAAGTTTGCAGTATGGAATGTAAACTGATGTCCCAAATACATGATGTGCGGAAATGGTAAAGCAGTGAATGACAGTTTTGGTTTAGTTTGAAGACATCTCACAGCCTTCCAAACGCTGTACTTCTGCGGGGTCTGTGTGCGTTTAATGCAGAGCTGAAACGACATCCTGTGTTCTCATCTCATAGAATGGACTTTTCAACAGATGCATTTCAGAACATGATGATGGAGTCACACTGAATGAGCTCCATTCGCAGGTACTGCCCTTGATCATGGTCAACAGGTTGAGAAGCCATTTAAGTTATGCTTGTATCAATTATTGACATCAGCAAGAAGGAAAACTTGATTCTTACTCATTTATAATTGTTTCTTAGCTTTCTTCTAATTTGTTGGCACTTAGTTAAACTTTAAGTCAAGTCTACTTGTTTGATCTTATTGCTACTTGCTGTTTTTCAATGACGAAGTGCTGCCTGTACACATTTAATGATACACTTCAGCATATCTGGAAAGATTTCTTGGTTGTTTTTTTTTTTTTCCTCTTGGAGAATAATAACTTTTTTTTGGTGCTACTGACATGTTATTATCGATTACTTCTGTTTAAATGGAAGTTGGGATCTCTTTGAAGAAGGGGGGGAACAAAACCCAAAGTTAATTACAGATCTAGTGGAAGCTTTCTATTGAAAAATTAATAGAAGAGGCATGCTTTGAGAAATAATTTCAGCTTGCTGTATTAAAGTACTATTTTCTTCCTAGGACTGGCTCTTTCTGGTTACTTTTAAGCACTGAAGGAATAGCAGACCTGAACTCTTGAGTTGCTTCTCAATTTCCTGTTACGAATTTAAAACCACACAAATTTTCTCCCTTTTTGAACCCTGAATTGGTTCCTCAATGAGATAATTTTGAATGAACAAGAAGAAATAAGAAGAATCCTGTTTCCATTTTCAGAGCAGGCTTTTTTCTTTAGGTGTTTACCCCCTAACTTGCAGTTCATAGATTTCATTTCCTTTACAATCTCAGCAGTCAGTGGAGATTGCTAAACCAGCACATCTTTGGTTAGGCATTACCTTTGCAAAGAAAGGATCTTAACATGATAATACTTACTTTGATGCTTTTTCAGTTTTGAAGTGCTTTGGGTTTTCCTTATGCTGCACATTCTCTCTGTATTGAGTTTGGAAGCTGCTACTTTTGGACATGAAAGAAGCTCTGGCACGTTTCTGGAAGACCAAGCACTGGCTGAAAAGGTGTCTTTGTGACATATTCCTTTAAAAAGCAGTACAAGGAGAATTCATTTAAACGTGGATCTCAAATAGAGCAAAAAACCCCGTGTCTCTTAATTGGCCTATGTGGAAAAAATCTGCATCTGTGTTGTTTCCTAAAGAGCAAAGGCGCTGCAGTGTGGTGCCTCTTTGGGCAGGAGGGAGAACAGGGGAAGCAGTAGGATTCATTCAGAGTGTGAACAGACTTCAAAGGACCTTTTGGCAACCGAGAGCCAGGATCCTGCTATTTTCATCTTTCAGTATAAACTCCCTTGATATTTGCTGCTTCTGTAGCAGTAGGGAAGGAGAATGTGCAGATCAAGAGATCCCAGGCTTGTGTTACCTCCAAAATCACTCCTCTTACTGCCTGTGATGTCAGTGCCTCTCAGTATTGCTATTATGGTGTTATTTTTAAATAACACAAGTCTATTTTTTTGTGAAGACCAGCTGTTTCGATGAGGAAATGTGCCAGGAAATTTCACTGATGTCTTACTATTAAGAAGCAGATGGAAGCCTGCTCGGTGGCAGCAGCTCTGCTTTATACTTCAAAATAAATCAAAAGGAACCATTTGGCTTTAAGTCCCGCACTGGTCCAGCTACAGGTTTAAGCATGCCTGCAATTGTGTCTGGTGAAAGGCCAAGCTGCTCATTAACAACTGGTGTTTTTAAGGACTTTTTGGAGGAAATGCTTTGGAAAGAATAGGATCCGGGGTTGGTCATCTTTTCTTAATTGTGAATGAAATCTACATTGAGAGGAGAAAACAGAACTTTCACACAGGGTCTGCTGAGTGCCAGCATGCTCATCAAAGCTACATTTATGTAGCCCCACAGCCTCCGTTGGGGAAAGTAATTTGAATGCAAACGAACCCTTTTCTTCTTGCTTCTGCTGGGTCAGTTTTAAACCAAGCAGCGATGTAATACAGCAGTTCTCAACTTTTGACTGTAGACACACAGTGATGATCACACAGTGTTCCTGGGCCATCCTTTGTGCGTTTGCTCCAATACAAAAATAACAATAGCAGAGCCCACTTGGAGTACTTCAGTGTTGGGGTATAAAGGGAGCCCACATCGTGTGGTCATTGAACTTTCCATGGAATATAGCCTCGGAATCTCTGTTCCAATGGCTTGGCTTAACTCTGTGCATTCCCTTCAGCTACATAAAAGGGTTGTGGTGGAAACCCAATTAAAGTTCTCCCTGTCTGTTGCTAACACATTACCACATCTCCAGTAGGATATAGGCCAGTAAATATTTCTCTTGCTTGTGCTTCTCCTGTCACTTTCAGCTGTGCCTGTAGCAAGGTTTCTCCACCTGCAAGAGCATAAACCTCTGCAGAACCTAGCCTTCATCTTAAGGGTTTAGCTTTTCCATGAATAAACAATTTTAGAAGCAATTCCATGCTCTCTTATGCTTTCCCAAGCTGGGCAAGGATGCAAGTTGTTAAACTTTCACTTAATTTCATGGAAGCTCTGTAAGCTGTTGTGCAACTGAAGACCTGAGTCAGTTTTGTTCTGCCACAACTCAAGCAAGTGGTGAATACGGAAGGAGATGGCAGTGTGTTCCAGCCCTCAGTTGATGGGACGGACCCAGCAGCAGTGACTGCTGTCTCTTCTCCTCTGCAAGAACACATATCTGACAGCTTCATCTCAGATCCATTTATTGCATGACCAGAGGCTGTAGCTCGTTTTCCTGCCTTCCCTTCCTCACTCTGTCCTGTCCCCTCTCTTTAGTGGGTGTTTGTTTTGGTTTGGTGTTTTGACTCTTTAAGCTTGATTCCCTGACACGGTTCATCTTGGCGCCGCTCGGATGTGCTGCTGTAGTGAGGAGGCAGGTACAAGCAGTTGGGGTGTACCCCCAGGGGCTGCAGCCAGACAACCTGATTTATCCATGGATGGGGTCTCAAGTTCTGGAGAAGTAATTCTTTCGCTTCTCAGTTGAAGGAAAGTGAGGATGTGATTGGTCTTTATCCTTATTTTTTTGAGATAAGGAAAGTCTCCCCTGGTTTGCACATACCTCTGTGTGCAAGTGTCCACTAAAATTGGACAGAACGAACCAAAGAAACTCTCAACTCTACCTTATAAACTATAAGCATCAGTGTTCAGGGCCTGTATGTACTACCCAGCAGTTGAGAAGCAGGTGCTTAGTTTCTTCAAGCAGTAGTTGTTTTCAGTCCACCCCAGACACTCACTATGCAGACCAGTCAGGACCTTCCACGTTTTATGCTCATTTATATAGCAGTTTGTGTCTCTGTGGCTTTGTTGTTCAGTGGTTAACACACACTAACTCTGTCCTCAGACATTTCATGTTAACATGTGATGTTCAGAGGGATACAATTACCTACTGGGTAGATTTTTTTTAAGATGCTTCAAATGGTTTGAATGTTATTTTAATTCATATTGATTTGAGTGGTTACTTTCTCTTGTGTAAATAACGTGTATTGATGTTATGCATAGTATTAACTGCTTGCATCTGAAAAGCTTCTCAAGCTTGCATGGCTGTAGGGTTGCTGCATGGTTTTTTATTTTATGCATAGGACTTGTTACTCATCGAATTGGTTTGGGTTGGAAAGGACCTTAAGATCATCTGGTTCCAACCCCCCTGCCATGGGCAGGGCCATCAAACCAGTAAGTGTCTAGATGTGCAGCTGCTGACATCCAGTCGTTTGGTCTGTGTGAAAGGCCAAAGTACTAATTCTGTGATATCCCCCCCTTATTAAACAAGGCAGTTTAGAAGCAGGCATCCCTTCTGGAAAAAGTCTGCCTGGATGAGGTGTGTAAGTACTGACCGGTCAACAAACTGACTCTGACAGGCAGAAACAGGCTGTAGGGCTTGGGGTCTTTCACTGGGAGTGCCTCCTTATCAGCCCTTTGCTTCTGGAACAAGCGGCTGCTGGTTCAGGCGTTTCAGCTGCTTTCCGTGTCCTGGCCGTGCTGTGAAAGGCATGTTGCAGATAATGGTTGTGGTTATCTAAAACATAATTCTGATGGAGGGAGAGGAGACCGGATTGTGTTCTTCAATGAGAAGAAGCAGTCACTCTTAGAGTCACAAGAAACCTGTAGTAGCAGCAGTATGACTGTGATATTTTGAAGCCAATGTAGCACATGATGATTTAGGATTTGTTATTCTAAGTAGCAGCCTAAATCTATTTTTCCTCTATGATTATAGTATTGTAGGTGCAATCAAAGCACTTGAAATGACTTGAACTTCTTCCAGGTCACCTCTTGCTCCTGTTTCAAACTTGTGCTTTACTTTGGTCAAGTTCTGTAGCACAAATGCTTTCCCCTTCTGCCTGTTGGCAAGGTGTGAGTGTCTGTGTGCAAGTGTCTCTTGTCTAAGGAATTGTGTCCTGTGAGGACGTGCTGTAATGGTCATGAAAGGGTTTTTTTGTGGCCTGCTGTTGAGGTTGTGCATATTCTTGTCCTAGCTAAAGCTGTTGTCGTATTGAAAGCCTGCTGACCACAGGCTGTACTTGTTACTACTATGTGCTAACTCCCTAACGTGCCCTGAATAGCAAGAGGGTGGGAGAAGCCTTCCTGTAAACCTTGGCCTATGTGTTTAGACCATCCTGTGTTAGTAGTTTAGCAAAGCCCCTGTTTTGTTGTCATGTAATTGAGGCTGTGTTTTTGCAGTTAAATGAGATTAATTTTTGCCTGACTTTGCTAACTACAGTCTCTCTTTTCCCCTCCTGTTCCTCTTGAACTAATTTGTCAGCCTGTTCTCAGTGTTAAAAAGTGATTTGATGTGGTCAAATTGAGATCCCAGTTTTGTCAGATACAAATGCATTAAGAACAGTATCTATGTATTGGGATTGTGAGAACATTTGTTAACTTTGAGTAAAGCATGAAAGGTCTTTATTATGCTGGACACAGAGCTGCCCCGGCTACAATATCCTGCCTGGTCATAAGGTGAATTGCAGAGTCTCCAGCACTGCTCAACTCTAAACTCCTGCATACAGAGACTCTTATTAAATTGAAACTTTCAAACAAAGACAGATTGTACAGGCAAAATATCATTGAAGTCAGCCATCTTCTCCCCCAGTTTCACTACAGTGCGTTGTGAGACGTTACTGTAGTCTCTGTTCTGATAAATAATGCTGAAGTGTGAAATGAGTTTAAATGTGCTTTAGTCACTATGCAAAATACATTTTGTGGCTTAATATTGATGGAAGGCACGAAAGAAAGTGCAGAGGCTGTTTCAGTAGCCAGTAGCTATAGATTGGCTTCTGGCAGCAGGATGCTGGCTGGCCCAAACCCCATGCATTTAACATCTTGTCTTCTGTTTCTTACTGACTCTGCCAGCTTGGTTGTCCTTAGGCTGGCGCGTGTGGGTAGGCCTGGCTCTGCCTGGGAGTCTGGAAGATTGATTCACAGTTCATTTTCTAATAGCATTATGGCCTGTTTTCTAATAATGCTGTAGCCCTTTTGCCTTAGCTATAATGCTGCTGTGGAGCCTCTTTCTAGGAATCGTAGCTACTCCCGTTTTATTTATGGGGGTGGTGGTTGTTTAAATCCACCATAGCATGACAGAACCTGGGAATCCCTCAATCCCTGTTCTGTTAACTGGGAATGAATTCTCCACCTCATTTGGTTGCCTGGTTTCTGCTTTGCAGAGCACCATTATTTCTGGGCGAGAAAAAGAAAGAGAAGAAAAAAAACCCAAAACCAATTGATGTGCATACAAAGGTTTGTAAGGAATTAAGTGGATCACAGCACTGTATGTCAGGGACTCCAGGTTTGTCCAGTGACTAACACTATTCCCTTTTCCCATGGAGCGCTGAGGTTTGCATGCAGCAGCCCAGGCAGCCTTAGGTCTCTCAGCATGTTTCCTCTCTCCTCTAGGAAGAAGTTGGTGGGCGGCTCTGGAGCTGTTTGCAGTTGGGTGTGCATGCTGCTTTGAAGGTTGCTTACCAACGAGGCCACAATCCAGCACTGTTTAGGAGCCCCTGCTGCCGGCTTCAAACTTTGCTTGTTTTTCTTACCTTTCTCTTACTTGTTTGATCCTGTGTGGGAGCTGCTTCGGGGCTGCCTCATGCATTGCCACAGAGGCTCCTGTTGCTCATTTCCCTGCTTTGAAATGACATCATTGGCTTTCAAAGCCTGGAAAACAGAGCTTGGCCGTGTGACATGATACCTACAAATGCTTTTCCAAGAAGACAGCAAGACTTGGCTCCAAAATCTGCCCCTAAACCCCTCTTAGGCCAAGAGAATAAAGTGGAAAATGAACCTTCCTTTGTGTTTTGGTCTGATGTACAATAATAAGTGGTGTCTTTTTTTGGTGTATTTTTTCTGACTGTTTTGATTCAAATCTCCTCTTTAGCCTATATCCAAATCAGGAATTTTATGTACTAGAGAAGTTAATGAGCAAAAATGTAGATATCAAGGACATGCAAGGTGGTCCCTTAGGAAACAACGTACTCTATTTTGTAAAGTTTGTTTGTATTGGAAACTTTCAGTCTCACTGAGCAATTGAGTACATGTTTTTTTTTTTCATGTTACGGTGTAAAATGAATGTAGAATTGCCATTCTCTGCTTTGACTTTTTGATGTAAGTTACCCTGATGCTATATCCTGTGTTCTGAATTTAGCAGATAATTCTGGCTTGGCTGTGGAAACATCTCTTCTGTACCCGCTTAGCTGGTATCTTTCCTTCCCCAGGTATTTTATGGTTGCCCATTCAGCTATTGGGGGGGGAAAGTTTCTGTAGGGGAATGTGACTCTTGCCTTGGGGACAGCATTTGGGCTGTTCCCCAAATACTGATGGCCTTCCGAGAGAGGCTGTTTATCAGCACATCTCATTTTACTGCTTGGGGTCAGTTTGTAAAGCATTTGAACAGCCTTTCCTTATGAGGGGGGCAGGTTTGTGGCCATGTGAGGAACCTGAACTTACATGAGTCTATGGGACCTGATGAGATGCATGCCAGAGTCCTGAGGGAATTCACTGATGTCGTTGCCATCCACTCCCCATGATACTTGAAGTGATGGCAGTCAGGTGAAGTCCCAGTGACTGGAAAAAGGGGAACACTGTGCCCCGCTTTTTAAAGAGGACTGAAAGGAAGACCCTGGGAACTAGGCCCCTTTGTCTTGGGAGAGCTCATTGGTAGCAATATCCTGTTTAAAGTTGTTTTAAAAGAATGACCTTGTAGGGCATGTTTCCTGCTCTCTCTTGATGGGATTTCCTTTTTATTAAACAGGAAATAGTCTGATTACATAGAAGTGTGAGAATGACAGCTTTTTCCTTCCCAGTGAGGCTCGTTCATGTTAATTCTATTCAGAAAACGCTCAACTGCCAGAGCAGCTGAAGTTAATTTACTTTGCCTAAAACTGTTGTTTACACCTAAAAGTTCCTACTGGTGTGTTGCTAAAGCATTGTCTCAGGCCGAGCAGTGCAGCAGGCTTTCCTGTACAAGTCTTTGTGCAGGGATTTTCTTAGCAGTTACTTTTTCTCACAAGTGGAAGGTGGCAGGAGTTCAATGGTATGAAGTGTGCTGCGCTGGCTCTCAGTGGTCTCTTTCTGCAGCTTCTCCTCATCTTTTTCTCTTGTTTTAACTCAAGTTGGAACTCTGAATTGAAATCAGAAATGACAAAGAGGATACTTCTTTACCCGGCAGTAAAACACACTAGAAATGTCAATTGCTATTCTTTTAACTTTGTCCTCAGAATCACCTGCTGAAGTGAGGAATTTCAGTGAAGCTCTTCTGTGTGCAATGCTGATAATGGGTCAGGACAAAGTAAGTCCAGCCCATGGCACCCGGCTGTTGGCTGAGCCGTGAAGGCTCTGAGGATGAATAGTTTCCATTCTCTCTTTGGGCATGGCTCTTGATCATGTTTCATGTGGATTGGATGGTTGAAGGAAAGGGATTCTGTCTTTGGAAGGCCAAATACTATGGGATGTTACTATATAGTAAATGCTGCTCCATTGCAACATAAGCCAGGAGGTACATCAGGTGGCAAGCGTCTCTATTAGGAAATGCAGAGTTCAGGTGGCCCATTCGGCTTAATTCATTTTTAGTGTGCATTTGCCTTGGTTCAATAGATTGAGGAGCCCTCAGGGATTGAAACGGGGTTGTTTGGTGACTGGTGCTTCTTTATGCATTGCAGGATTCAGGTGTAGGATCTGACTGAAGCAGGAACAGGAGGCTTTGAGACATTATTGTTGATGAGGTTCACAGAAAATTGCTGATGAGAGGAGTGCTGATACCTGAGAACAGCGAGTTCAGTTCCAGGCTTAGGAAAGGTTAGACCAGCAGTTGCCAGAATGTTTGTTGTGAACCCTCCTCAGTTTCTGCCTTAAGCTTTGCTAGTCCTGGTTTGAGAGCCATGGTTCAGTGCCCCTTGTCTCCTCACCCTTGTGTGTTCTAGTCTGTGGCCCTCCTCTTTCCCCTGCGCTGACCCTGGTCTGGGTGGCCTGGAGAGGGAAAATCACATTGAAGGGTGGTCAGTTGGCAGATGAGACTTCAAGAGATAAAAGAACTGGGGAACCCTAGGAATTCTGTGCTTTTTTTCACATCACAAGCTTGATTTTGAGCTCTGTAGGTAGGTTTCCTCATGATAATTGGTGCAAATGTGTTCCTGTCCTATCGGTAGATCAACATAGACACAGCAAAGCCTGGGATTTAAGTGTCTCGCACAGTCTAACTTCGAAACGTCTGAAGCTGTTACAGCTGGCCTGTAACCTAATTGGACTGGTATGTTGGAAAGTTTCTGGAGCAAGTCGCTTTGCCTCTAAGCTTTGTGCCAGTGGAATTATGAAGTATAGCATGATGACTCTAATGAACAAGCTTTGTTCAGGGAGCTGCAAACCGGTATTTGGTTTTAGTTTCCATCTCTACTCGTGGAAGTGTTTCAAGTAGGTTTAATAAGCACAGTGCCTCAATGTTCTTTGGGGAAAACTTGTAGCTGGTTGAGATTGTTGGGGGTTTTGTTTCTGGAAGACAACAAAAAAAGTGAGCTTGTACAGAGCAGAATTACACTGGGATAAAATGTGTTTCAGGGAGAACTGCCACAAAGCAAGCTGATGAAGAGTGCTTGGGCTGTTTTCGTGGTTCAGAAGTCTGTCCTCCCATGCAGTGGTTTAATGTAGGATTGTGTTTTGTTTGTATCTCACTGAGCAGCCACATCTAAAACAAAACTACAGAGCTGGACCCTGGTGCCTGCTGCAAAAGAAGAGGCAAACAGGGGTGTTGAAAATCTCTGTTAAAACAATTGCACATAAATACTTCAGTGGACAGTTACCTGATTTGTGCATGTCACCAGTGTAACTGCAGAAGAGGACAAGGCCAAAGGTACCAGTGAAATGAAATGAAGGTCCCTCTGCGAAGGGAGAAGGTGCTGAGCAGCATCTGTGCCATCTTGTGCTGTTGCAGAATGTGTATCCCAAGCTGTCAAGACCCAAGTAGTGACTTTGA
Source organism: Forpus xanthops (assembly GCA_032466535.1). NCBI lineage: Eukaryota > Metazoa > Chordata > Aves > Psittaciformes > Psittacidae > Forpus > Forpus xanthops. Next base: position 19,360 of record JASSUY010006567.1, read on the forward strand.
GTAGTGAACTCTTCCACTGTAATTAAATGCTGTATTAAATAGCAAATCGTTTCGGTATGCAGAGGCATAATTTATTCGGCGACACATCGGAGCAGTGAGGAGGTAATGGCAGAAATAATTTGGAGTGTTGGAGTGCTGAGGTGTCACTGATAATGAAGTTTGCACAGCTGCCCGAGAGGGGCTGAGGAGGTTGTCTTGGGAAGAGTGGAGTGTTCTCAAGGACTTGGTGGTGTTTGGAGATGTGAGGGAAGCAAAAACAACTCCTCCTCAGCTGGGTGCTGGAGTTCACACGTTGCTGTGCTCTGCTCCCCGCAGGTGCTGCTGGTGAGCAGTAGTCGTCATCCTGACCGATGGATCGTCCCTGGGGGTGGCATGGAGCCCGAGGAGGAGCCCAACGTGGCAGCAGTGCGGGAGGTCTGTGAAGAGGTGAGTGTGTGTATGGGAGGTTCTTAGTTTTGTTTCCTCTGTATGAAGAACAGTTTGTTAAGAGGACTTCAAAACACAGCTGTGCTTTTGTAGAGCCGCGTAACACTTAGGTAGAAGGTAGCCAGAATTCCTAATGTCTTCATGGTTTGGGTTTTTTTTTTTACCTGAAGCCATTTCAGAATGGAGATAAACCCAGATCAGTTGTCTCTATGGGGAAGGGATATTTTTCTCTTAAAGCTGGAAAAGCAGTTTTATTCTTCATAGGGAATTGGAAGGCAGCAAATGGCAGCTGATTGCCATGTATGTAAAACGTGTCTTTAGATGTCTCTTCTGAATATGAGCAAATTGGAGACATGCTTGAATTCAGAAACTATGAAAAGGTTATATCTGAATGACCAAGTAGGTTCACAATTATATAAGGCAGGATTAAAAGTGCATTCAAGAGGGTTATAAATCTTTGTGCTGCAGAACAGAAATCAAGAGCTAATTGATGGGAGGAAGCTTCTGCAATGGTGGCTTTATTCAGTTGTCGGGTACATGAAGGGTTTTCTCTGAAGTATTTGGAAGTATGTCCTGCTGTCTAATAAAACACTGAATATTTGGGCCTTTAGACTAATCTAACGTGGCAGTTCCTGAGTTATGTGTTTCTCTTTGGATGATTTTATAATGCAGCAGTTTCTCAGAAAGATATGAAAGATTACAGAGTCACAAGTTGCTTTGGGTTATGTTTAAGTGTCTTTAGGTCCTCTTGGTATTGGGGATTGCTGCTTGCAAGTTTTGTTTCCAGCCTGTAACACAGCTCCTGCCTCTTTAGTAGCTTGGCAATCTGACAAACACATTACAAGCCAAAGTGAGTTGAACCAGAACAGTAGGAACATTTTTAGCTTCGGACTCCTGCTTTACTGCCCAATCATTACTAATAATAAAGTTATTTGATACAGAAGTCAAGGGTTCATTCAGGAGATGCATGGCTTTGCCTTTCGAATCCTCCAAATAATTGTGTATCGACCCTCCCCTCCCCTTGGAAGCATCGCTCTCTTTCCATGACAGCGGTGGCTGAAAGGAGGCCTTGGCATGGGCTCAGTCTGCAGTGGAGAAACTGGTTTGGGCTGGCTGAGATAATCCCCTCTCGCTCAGTTGGTGTTCCCTGGCTCACGTGGACCAGTGCCGAATGAGAGTGTAATTCAAACTGTGGCAGCTTGGCAGGGTTGAGTCATTCCCAGCAAAGCACCTATCTGCTGACTGCTGCTCCACACGCAGTAAACATGGAGAGCTTCAAAAGCACAAGATCACCCCAGCTGCTAACCTCAGTGGCACCTAGTCAGGTGGGAATGTGAAATGGAGCTGTCGGATGCTGTTACAGGAAAGGCTTTCCTGAAAGTGGGCTGCAGAATGGCAGCCTGTCACATGTGTGACATTACTGGAGCACTTGTACAGCTTAATGGTGAAGCTACTGGCAGAGGTGGGGAGCACGGGCTGGCTTGGAGGGGTGCAGGGCCTTCCTCAAATAGGTTTGTGTTCCAGGACACTGCTTGCAATCTACACACAAAATTATAGTGTATACAGTTGTCTTAAGCTCGAGGATGTGCATGTGGAGGGGAGTGTTTGTTATGTTACAGCTGTAATGCTCTAAGGGACTCATGCAGCCAGTTCCTCAGCTTGTGCTGTTGATTTGGCCAAGGAGGTGTTTTAGGAGACTGCTGGGCAGCAGGTGTGCTTGGTACCTGGGAATTGCTTATCCTTTCATGTGAATTTGGCTTTTTGGGTAATTGTAGCTGAGGCTGGTCCCCAGTAAGTTTGATGTCTTTGCTTCTCTCCTGGGACAGGCGTATCTGTCGCTTGCAAAGGAACAAGAGGTTAGCTGAGCAGGAGGAATCTGCTGCTTCTGTTGGCAGAGGGAAAATCCAGTTTCCTATGTGTCAATGAAAACAAAGGAATTTTTATCCTAAAAGAAGGTGTTTGGCACGCTGGTCAAAGTTGTGGAAAGAATTTGTGGGCTTTCTTTCACTGACTTTGCTTTGCCTTTTCCAGTTTTTAATAAGAGACAGTTGGAAGAGCTGTATAGACTCATTACCCTTTCAGTTGCTTGTGGTCTTTGACAATGACAATAGGCTGGGTTTTCTCAATTCATTCTTTTCTGCATAGTACGCATTTTCTTTTTAAAAATGTGCTTCCCTAAAGTAAAGTTTTTAACTTGTGCATTCACTGTTTTCGTGTTACCATATACATACTTGAGTTTATCCATGTTATTGCGGGAATAATTGTCATGTAAAGAAAGGTGACTTTTCCCTCTTTCTGATTTTCCGAATTTTAGAAGATGAAAATGAAATACTGATTCTGAGGGAAACCTGTGATCCCTCTGTCCCAGTTTGAGTTAGAAGTCCTTGTATTAATTACCAGCAGAAGCATTCAGACAGGTACCGACACTTGTCATACTTGCTGTTGTTGGCATAAAATCCATAGTGACTTGGGTTCTTGGGCATTGTTTTTAAGCAAAATGGCAGCAGACCAAGCACACTGAGTGAGAGCAGGATAAACCCAGGTTTGTTTCTGACAGGTTGTTGAAAGTGATGCGGTCAGTCTTGCGCAGCTGGAAGCTCCAGGTATGTTCGAAGGTTACCTTCTGGAACCGTGTGCCCTTGTAAACCAGGCACATGTTTTGCTTCTTCATTCTTGCATTTTTTATGCTGTTGCGTTCTCTCCCCCAGAGTTAGTTTCATGTTAGGAATAAGGGGGTTTTTATGGGTGTGAGCCGCTGGTGAAGAACATGTTTTAGAAATAGATGCCTTGAATTATGCTTATTATAGAGTGACTTTGAGAAAAGCCTCCACACTCATCTGTTAAACCCAAAGAGGTTTCATTTTGCACTTACAGCATCTTTCACATCCTGACCTTTAAGTACTTAGTAAATGTCAAGTTCTGTAAAATTACGGGAGTGTTAGTCATGCTTTCTTCATGGGAATCAAAAGCCAGCTAAGATCTGTGATCAAACAGGCAATTGATGCCAATATATGAGAAACAGTCCATCATGATACTACTTTGATGTTGTGAGATCTCTTCTTTTCCCCTCCTAAACATGCTTTATAAATACTCTTTTCCATTTCATGTATTTTATTAATGATTGAGAATATGAATATTGATGTCTTTCAGTGCTAAAATAGGAAGATATTTCTTGTTACTATTGCAAAGACCATGGATAAATGACTGAGATGATGGTGTTGCTCTCTTCCTAGATTTAATAATACAGTGCAAATAGTGGTCTGAATTCACTACTGTCTGTTACCCTGTACTTGAACTTCATAAAAATGAGTGCAACACCTTAAAGTTCTTTGCTTTGTCATGGTAATTCATTTCTGTTTCCCAAATGTAAAAGCATATATTGGTTGTAATGCAGTAAAGAGTTGGATTAATAATTATAGCCCTCCCTGAAATGCAGTAGAGACAGCAAGAAAATTTGCCTGGCAGGTCTGTAATTGGTGGCTTTAGGACTTGTCTGAGCTAGCAGACTCCATGGGTGTGATTTACTGCCTTCAGTATTGCAGGTATTAGAGCAAAGATCTGGGTGTTTTACCACAGTCCTCTTGCCCAGCAGTAATCTGTAGTAGATGCAGGCTTTGAGCCGAATAGAGCAAAGTAAAATAGCTGAAATTCCAACCCACATTTTCCTTAGCTCAGATGGAAGGAAATAAAAGCTGTCCCGAGGAACAGATGGTGTTGCTGCAGGCTGCTTTTTGCATCTGACCCAAACTTATTTTCAGCTTTGAAACCTGAACCTGCTGTTCTTGGATGTCTTCAGTCATTTTTCTTTATTAAAACAAGTTGTTCCATGAGCAGCAGAGCTAGTAAAGCTTCATTTCCTTCAGATTCTTGTTGCTTGTCCTGAACACCCATCCCACCCCTCTGGGCGTGCGGCAGCGGTTTGAAGCCATGTGCTGTTTTGGATCAGCTGGCTCTTACTGTGCTGTTGGTGCCAGATCTATCTTTTCCTCCAGTGAGGTCTATCTTGATGCTGGAAACTGGTTTGGATCTGCAGAGCAGTGGGAAAGGAGCTCATTTTGCAAGCTCTGTCTGTCCTCTTTTTATACCTGAATGTGCCTTTTCCTGGGGAATGCTGTGGATGGACTGATTTGCTTTATTCTCACATCTGCAGATAGAACAGTTGGTACTGGTTGGTACGTTTAATAGCATCCTCCTAGGATGTGTGTTTTCTGAGGATTGCAGCACGGGCTCTGCACTTGGTGGGGGAACATGTGCCTAAATAAATTGTGCTGTCTCTGCCAAATGCTGTTGTGTCCCATGAAGGATTCTCAATCCATTTACTAATGAGGAGAAAATTCCTGAGTCATCTGGTGCAAATTAGGATTTAGGTCCAGCTTTAATCCTGGGTGAGCCTGTGACTGTGCTTTGAACTTGTCAAGAAAACGCTCATTCTCCTGCAGTGAAGTCAGGAGGATGCTAAGGAGTATGGCCCATAGCAAAACACAAGGTATGGAGCTGGCCCAGAGAGGAGCCTGGCAGCTATAGATCATTTTCTTGGATGTCTTGAGTAACTTTCATGGTCACAACTTGTGTGAGGAGGTCAAATGCATTTCCGTTTTTGTTTGTTCCACTCAACAGTGTATGTGGTTCTCCAAAGACTGTGACTTCCTTAGTTGTGTGTGATCAAAGTCCTTTATCAAAAATAGGTATATAACAGTCTAGTTGGTCTGCACTGGATATACTGTATGTTGTCTTTAAATTCCACTATGCCAGTAAAATAGGATGAGAACCATTGGACTCCAGGATGTAACAGTTGATGTGCTTTGCAAGCTTTGGTAAGGACTCTATAAATTCAGCCCAATATTTGTTTGAATCAAACCATTAAATTATGTCACCATTTGCTACTTCCTGCATGTGATAAATTCATATGTGAAGAAAACCTTAGCACTTTTTTGAGTTGTCCAAGTGATAATTCAATGTATTGTGGTTTTCTTGCAGCACATGTTTGTCTTGGCGTTGCTTTTTGTGCCTTTTTGGATGAGTAAGATCCAGCAGAAGAGAGAGGGATCCTAATCAGTAGACAGTGTTGTTTCCATCAGCTCTCTGTTTAACCAGAACAAAAGGAAGGGCTCCTCACCTGCCTGTGTTACTTCAAGCACAGTTTAGAGCTGGGAATAAACTGCTTGGGAGGTTGTTTGTGCAGTATCCATGCTCTGTTTCAAGGCTGGCTAGTTGCCTAGAGATGAGTTTGTTTCTAGTCAGGCTTGAGAATTCACTAAACCATCACCACAACATCTCTGCCTTCTGATTCAGTGCCTTTACAGGTAAGTGAGGAGAGCAGAAATTCAATAGCCTTCTCCAGGAATAAGTGCAGAGAATTGGCTTAAGGCAGTTACTAACCTGTAATGTTTCATTACATTTCACCTTTTAATGTATTTGTATATGTATTTGTGGAGGTGGAAGCCATGTATTGCTCTGGCTCATTGAGGTGGCTGCTTAAAAACATCAAAAACAAAAAGCCCCACTGTCTGAGGAGTCCTTTGAATGCAATTCATTTGAAGTATTTGCCTTCCAGCTCACTTCTGAGAGAGATCAGTCCAGGTTAGCAGCAGCAGTCGTGCAGATGAGATGGAACTGCTCACCCAGAAAGGTCAGAGCCAGCTCTGTCCCGGGCGCTCTGGGGCACGCGTACATGCGAACGCTGACCTTCATGGAATTGCTCTTTGACTCCAGAAATAGCCTCGTGGTTCACAGGCAGTGGTGCACCTATGGGCTGAGCAGGATGTCACAAATACTGATGAGACAATAAGTTTTGTGTCCAAAACCAACATAATGATTCAAATGGAAAGCTCTTTCCTAGAAGTAGGGATCACGGAGCATGTTACAGAAGGGATTCTAGATTTCTAGGACTGCTTGTAGAAGGGGAAGTTACAAGTCCTTTTCTCTTGGGGCAGTTCTGCCATCAGCTGTGGCAGATGAATTTACCTTCCAGACACAGTGTGACAGACTCTGTGTGTTCTTCTGGACCAGTTAAGTCGTGAAGCAAAAGTTCACCTTGTCTGTAGCACTCGAGTTCCAACCATTTAGAGTTGGAAAAAGAAGGGAATGTAAATGATGGGGGGGGGGGGAAAGAAGGAAGGGTCTGGGGGCAAAGAGTGGGAGAGCATTTTGCACGCATGCGTGGTGCAGCGTCAGGGAGCAGAGATGAGAAACAGCACTTTGAGGAGGTGTCTGAGCCACAATGGTGAGTGGATGTATAACAAGTGACAGAAAATGAGGTTAAGTGGGCAGATCTTTGGTAGCATGCAAACAGAAGACAAAACTGTTGCTTTGATCTTCCCTTGATTTGTATCTGTGCTCAGAAGTCTTCTTTTAGTGTGCATCTGTGTTTTGTGTTACATCAAAAATAGTCTTGCTCCTCTTGTGGAGGCCACATTCCAACATTGAAGTGTTTGTATTGGCTTTCTTCAACTGTGCGCAAGACCCCCCTGAAATACCTTGTAGCTGTTGGGTTCTTTGATGGTGTAAACAGATGCCTTATACATGCTTCAAAGGTATTTTCTCCAACTATCATATTAATGGAGTAGAACTGCTGAACCCCAAAGCAAATTGTATCCATGCTTAGGCTATAATAAACTTCAGAGCTGATTCTGGTCATTCAGAGTGTATTGGTGTGCGGTTAGTAACTAATCATAGAACTTTCTTTTCTTCCACATTGAATTAAAAATAGTTTGAATATAGAAAAAGAAGAAAAAATTCCTGGGAATTCTTTATGGTTGGAGTTGGTTCTGCACTTCTGACCTTTTTCTTGGGATCGTGTTGTTTTAAGTAAGATTAATAGAAATTCACTGCATTTGCTTCCTGCCCTAAAGGAACTGCTCCTGCACAACAAATAAGGAGATGTGTACTGACATACATATCTTTCTGTATGTTGTTAAAGCCTGTTTCTTTCTCTTTGAACTTTTCATAGGCTGGAGTGAAAGGGACGTTAGGAAGATTAGTGGGAATTTTTGAGGTAAGTTTCAGACCATTGAGGCTGTGAAATATTAATGCAAAAAAAATTGTCCTGGAGTAAAACTCACTTCCTCTCATGCTGTGAAGTAAGCTGGATAACTGGAAATTCCCCACTGCATAGAAGTGGATGCTGATCCCATCATCTGCAGTTTCCACTTCAGTTACAGTCACTGGTGATAAGCCAGTGAAACAGGGAATGTTTCAGTGCCATATAGCGGTGTCCTCCCACTATCACCCATTGCCAAATCCGCTGCAGATAGATACCTGCAGCATGGTATCCGTCCACTTTATACTGCCTTACACATCAGGAACTAGTTTTTTTGGCAGCATACCCTATTAATTACTTTCAGACCTCATTTAAACACAATTTTGAATAGCAAAGAACGAGCTGCAGTGTGAGAGCAACTGCAATAGGGTACCACATCCCGAGGCAGCTCGCACCTTGTAGTCATCACATGCCCACCTGCCTTTTTTCCCTTGGTAGCTTTGTCCTTTCTCTTTTTCCCTTTTGCTTTCTAGAATCGGGACAGGAAACACAGGACTTATGTTTACGTACTTATTGTCACAGAAGTGTTGGAGGATTGGGAAGACTCTGTCAATATTGGTAAGCTTTTTGTGCTTGCTATCATTAACTGGGAGCTGCAATCCTTGTGAGAGCAGTCAAGGAAAGTGGTAGTGGTGTATCTATCCTTTGGTTGCTTGGGGAAAAAAACCTATGGTCAGATTGATGCTTTTGTAACCCCTGTGACCCAAGAGAGGTCAATTCAGCTGTACAGCTGCCTCTACAGCAGTTACGTGTCTAATTCTTAGACTTCAGGGTACTAAGCAAAGAGCATGAAAAGCTGTCCTTTCCTAGGCTAGAAGAAAATACATGTGGGTAGTGTGGATTAATCATTCCCTGTTACCTTTTGGACTCTTTTCCTCTAAATCAGATTCCCAAATGCAAGTGATGCTCTTCCACGTGAGATTTGTGGGTAGTGCTGTAGTGTCTGTACCCTCACTTTCATCATACTGTGTATGGAAGAGTTTTTACAGAATCATAGAATAGTTAGGGTTGGAAAGGACTTTAAGATCATCCAGTTCCAAGCCCCCTGCCATAGGCAGGGGCACCTCCCACTAAACCATGTCACCTGAGGCTCTGTCCAACCTGGCCTTGAACACCTCCAGGAATGGAGCATTCACAACTTCCCTGGGCAGCCCATTCCAGTGCCTCACCACCCTTACAGTAAAGAACTTCCTCCTTATATCCAGTCTAAACTCCCCCTGTTTATGTTGTAACCCATTACCTCTTGTCCTCTCACTACAGTCCCTAATGAAGAGTTGCTCCCCAGCATCCTTATAGACCCCCTTCAAATATTGGAAGAGCAAGAAAAGAGTGATGTCCACCAAAAACTGAGGTTCACTTGCAGATGGATAGGAATTGAGTGGTGGTTGATGTGTGTTGTTGTGGATTGTCTTAGAATGAGTATTTGACTTGAATAGAAATTAGGGAACTAGGAAAATAAATGCAGGGGTTTTAAATTAGGAAACAGAAGGCCAGTTTGTTTGGATGGTGGATGTACTGCCCTAAAGGAATACCTGGCATGGGGACAGAGGAGCCATCAGTGTAGTGTTGGGAAGAGGTGCCTGGAGTAGACTGGAAAACTGAGGAAACATTTCCCAGTGTCTTCTGAGCTGACACTTTGCTACACACTGGAATGATTCTTGCCTTATTGGTGCGCGTGATAATGACTGAAAGCTATTTGACGGTAATGTTTAAACATAGAAAGTGCAATTTTGTTTTACTGCATCTCCTGATTTTTCTTTTACCAACAGGAAGGAAAAGGGAATGGTTTAAGATTGAAGATGCCATCAAAGTTCTGCAGTATCATAAACCAGTGCAGGCCTCGTATTTCGAAACCTTGAGGCAAGGTTGTTTGGCAAACAACGGCACTCCTGTCATGACCACGACATACTCTGAGAGCTCTGTGCCTGACATCAGATGACTGAAGAGGTCCCTGTGAGAGAGATTCTGAGAAACAGACTGAAACATGGATTTCCCTTCCCCGTCCCCTATTTTCACATGCCTCCTCTCTCAAGCCAGGCATGGGCAGCAGCCTGTGGCACAGCAAGTGGTGAGAGTGCTGCAATTTAGTGCAAGGTGGGATTTATTTTATTTTTTTTTCCTTTTTGTTGGCTTTTTTTTTTTTTTTTCAGCTTTTTTTTGGATCTGTATTTTGTAAAATACATTTTGTGCATGAAGTGCCCCTTTGCCGTCACACTGCTTCCATGGCCTGGCGAGCGAGGCTGCCAGTCTGGCCTCTGCCTTGTGTTCTAAAGTGTCCCATTTGTGTCAGCCCAGCCATAGCCACTTCTTTTTTTGGGGTTGTTTTTTGTTGTTTTTTTTTCTAATTAAAAGACTTCAAATGTGAGATCAACTCTTTAAGTCTTAGTCTGTACTGTCAGGTGCTGTTCAGACCTGTGGGGGGTCACTTGCAGCGCATATGTATAAACCTTTTTTTAGCTGGAGAATCTAACGTTTTAATTTTTCAGGAATTTGGTTTAAGCCTGGGCTGCTCCTGCAGGAAGGGTTCGGAATGAATCTGTTTGCCTTTTGTTCTTGTTTCTTAAAAACTCCACGTTGTGTGACAGTGCTGGTGGCTGGGCCAGTTTACTCCCCATTCGGTATCTCCCAATTCAGTGCAGTGACACTTGAAGTTGAGGGCAGAGTTTTTGTCACCTGCAGACATCCCTGCCTGCTCCCTTGCTTCTCCTCCAGCTTCTGCCAATGTCTCTGCATTTGCATCAAAATGAAACAAAAAGGAGTTGGTCTTTCAACGCTTGGCCAAAACAAAATGAATAGCCTCAGAAATGCTACGATAGAAACTGAATTCATTGTCTGTGGTAGGGATCAGGGATCCAAAGTGGGGTCAAAGCCTGACAAACTGGAGCGTCAATCACCAATGCTGTCCTGCTGATCCTGCTGCATCCCGCTGGTGTCTCCTCTTGTCCACATGCCTTATACCGCGTGAACTGGATACCTGTAACTTGTGCTAAAGCGTCGGGTTGTATTTACTGAGTGTTACTGCACGAACCCTCGGCCGGGTAACCACGTGTATCCCTGCAAACAAGCCCTGGGGGGGGAAGAATTCAGGTGTTCAGTCTCTTGTCCTGTGGTTCTGCAGCACTTACAGTTGCACCATGGAGCATGCTCGAAGTGTGTAAACTCTCCCTCTGTGAAAGGTACAGCTGACTCTGAGCAGATGTTAGTTGGAGGAGTACTTTGTTCAATAGGATAGTTTCCCTGATGCATTGGCACACTTCACATTATTTTTTGTTGTTTTTATTGATGTAAGTTTCATGCTGTCTTGATTTGCCAACAGTGTTGTCTAGTTGGGAAATAAAAGGGGAAGGGTTGGAACTTGGGGGGTGGGGGGGTGTTGGGACAGGTACAAGTTTTGGGAGGGGCATTAATTAATCCCTGGCTTGGGACAAGAAGAAGTTGCTGAGTTCAGTAACTTCTCCTTTGTCAGAGCAGAGCCAAGATGTGAAATTAAATCTGCAGTACTCATTTTTCTTTTTTTCCTTTTTCCTTTTTTTTTCTCCCAAATTTACCCCCCCCCCCGTTATTTAACAAAAGAATATTCTAATAAATACTCACTGTTCCAGAGTTTTTCCTCTCTTCCCAAGAAGTGCTCACAATATGAAAATCTGATAGAAATATCCATGGAGCCTGGGACAGGGGGGAATGGTATCTTTGCTGGTTTGGCAAGAAGCTGTTCATTTTAAGATCCTATTCTGTTCCTTTTACTTGTTCTTGCTTTCATCAGTGTGGAGTAGCAAGGCCAAAAGCAGTGCCAGTGATTGCTAACATGAAAAACCACGCAGAAGAAAAAGCTGAGGCATTATTCCAGAAGTAGCTTGAAACCGAGTGTCTGGAATTGAGCCTAAATTACACCAATTCACTTCAACTTAGAGACGAATGTACAATACTTGTTACTCTGTGCTGATCAGCCTGAACCAAACTCTCAAAAGGGCTTGAATATTGTATCTGGAAGTACAAGAAATTCAGTCACCGAGCCCTGAGTGGCGCCTAACACAGCCATCTACTGCCTTCGATTGAGTTTTTGTCTTTACTGTACAGATTAGTACGTTGGAAATGCTTTGCAACAAAACAGCTGGTACTCCTGAAAGAGTAACTGCAGTTTTAATATCAACAGCATGCACAGTTTTGTTTTTAAACTAAAAATGTTTTTACAGGGCTGTTAAACTGACAATTTAGGGTAGAATATTGTTAATGACTCGCTAATGGCTTATTTGTTTGGGTCAGAAAAATAAATTGTGCCAAGAAAGTGTTTTAATGTGGCATGAATTGATGCTGTTAACACAGGGACATGGAGTGGCTGATATTAATGCCTTCTTAACTGGAAATAGCTCCTGGGGTAGAAATAGCCTTTATGCAACAGATGTGACTTTTGGAACAGGCCTTAGTCCTGTGCTCCTTGAACCTCTCCCTGCATCACACGGATTCCTTTGTTCCTCAGCATCTGAGGTTCTTCCTAGTAACGGTGTAGCTGCATGCCCTAGCAGTTCAAGCAGTTTTATCCAACGTGATGTTAAATTGGTTTGGGACCGACAATCAAACTTCCTTTTAGTGACAGAAGAGTTGTTCTCTGCTTCGTGGACACACTGGTGCCTGCTTGATGGACCTGCTTAGGGCTGCTCTCATGACCAACAGCTAAAAACCCCGTAGGATTAGACTCAAGCTTCCAGCATTGCTAAAACTGGTGCTATATTGAGCTACTATTGGAGAGAGTGGGATTCTTACCTCAAACGACATAGTGTCTAACCTGACCCCTTGTGTATCGAGCCATTACAGTGTGTCTCAGCTTCTCGTTGAAGAATGGTGTTCTTAGTTTGGCCTTCAGCATTGCTTTCATCTCCGTGCTAGTGTGTCCTTAGCTAAAGCTGAGGAGTATCCCCTCCCTTCTTTAGGCATTCTGCAAGGTTGCAGCGGGTTTGGCAAAGTCACCCCTCAAGTTGCAGGTGTCAGGTGCTTGTCTCGGTTCGGGTTAAATGCCAAATGTGGTGGTGCTGCGCAGTCTCCATCCAAGGGGCTACTGTACATTACGTTTTGGCACACATCTGACCCCTGGGGCCTCATGAAAGCTTTATATCCTCTGCAGGCTCTTAGGGGTGATTTCTTTAAGATCCCTTTCCTCTCGCTTTTGTATTTTCATGGTATGTACAAGCACACCTCACGTGGTACATCAAGAAGCAAGTCTGCCTGCAGTTGAGGAAGAGGGGGAAAATCGCTGGCCCTCGAAACACTCACGCACTGGATTTCTCTATGCCCTCAGTGTCACCTCAGGGTTGCAAGATGAGTGATGGAGTAAAGGGGAAAAGGGAGACCTGCTGCTCAGTGCAGGGAGGATTCTGGGCAGCATTGATGCACTTCCCACTGGTACTGTCAGCATTAGAAATCTTCATGTAGTGGAGTTGCATCCGGCCGTCTGGGACCTTAATGGGAGAAGTGTACTGAGCCACCACTCACCCGGATGATCTTTTAAACCTCAAAGTACTTAAAATCTCTCGCTCTGTCACTGGAAGTGTTTGACACACCACGCTGGATCACTGCTGGGGCAGGAAATCATTAGCTGGTGGCTTAAGCCAATGCTGGGTAGTGGCATTTGTTGACTCCAGCCTGGGGGCATGAGGAAAAGGAGGGACACCTTTTCTGTCTCCAGCAGTGTTTGTCAGATCCCAAAGCTTCCTGCTGGTCTGGAATGGTGTGTGAAGCTCAAAAGACAGGTGATGTCCCTCTGCAGAAGGGTGCCAAGTGTGATTAAACTTAGTGGAGCTGGAATTGTACCTGTTGAGCTCTGGGAAGTTCCTCTCAAATAAGGTTTTGGGATGGTGGAGCAGGGATTTCCATGCATTGGTTAACGTCAGCTTAGGAATCATGTGCAGCAGAAAATGTACAGCACCTTTGTCTTGAAGTGGTTACTGTAAGATGGGGTTTGGATTTCAAATTCGACTTTGTTCATGCTGAGGCTTTTCAAAGGCACGTTTCAGAAGGGAGATCCTCTGTTTAACAAGGATTTTCTGTTCGGGGAGTATTTAGTAGGTATTTTATCTAATAGGTATGCCGCATGGCTGTGCATGGTGGGTATTGGTGCCTGGCTGCGTAAGACACTGCTGGGCCTGGGAGGTGGCTCCTTTTTTCTGGGAGATGCCTATAGAAGAGTGAGAGATGAGGGTTTTCCCCATTTCCCTGATATCTAGCATTCAGTAATGGGGAAGTACTTTGGTCACTTCACAAAGATGTCTTCTGGTTTCTTCACAAAGCTATTTTAGACAATAGTTTATTGGTGATAGAGAAACCTGGTGCTGGCACAGACCCAGGGCAAGCTGATACCTTCTTTAGCTCTGCACAGTGTTTCTACTTGGGACAGCACTGACCATGCTCTCTGAGGTTTAGCTTTGGCCAAGCTCAGAACTGCAGTGACTCCATAGAAGGAATGAGTGTTTGGCATTTCCCTCTCCAGGTACATCATTTGGCACAGAATTCCTTTGAGTTAATGGCTACTTTGCAAACTGAAAATGAGATTTATTCTTTCTCCAATTGAAAATATGTTTAACTTTGGACTGTAAAAGCTCTTTAGGACTGAGGCAGTGGCAGCCGGAGGGTGCAGGATGTACTGCAGCCACTGCTGCTGGGCCTGCTGCATAGGGTAGTTGTTCATTGCTCGTGACTTTGGGCTCTCAGAACAAGGTATGTACCCTCTGAGGGGTTTTACAGCTGAAATCTTGAGGTAAATCTATTAAAGAGAAGGTGTCAGGATGAGGCTGTTCAGGAAGTGTAGGGCAGATGTGGCAAAAGATCATTCTGGGGATTCTGATGGTGAGCTGGCTTGTTCATGTTTAATGCTGTTAAACAGAGCTGAAGTCATAGACTGGTATTACTGATAGACCCTGTTAGCCAGTAACTGTAATCAAAACCTAATACAAGGGGATAAAAATAGGGGCTTTAATGGAGGGGCGCTTCAGAGCAGTTTGGGGTTTTAAGCTGCCTCATAGATCAGATAAGGAGAGCTCTTGCCTGTTAGTCTGGCTATTTTATCCCCCCATCTCTTGCTGATGGTCAGTATGATAAGGTGCAAGAAGCACTTGGGGGTGGCTGCTGCTTCTTGATAGTAAACCTACTGTGATTTAACAGAGTTCTTCTCTCTGTGGTACATGATAAACTTTAGATATGAATGCCCCGATGATGATGGCTTTCAGTCTCGCTGCTGTGGAGGAAGGTAAGAGTTCTGCTTTGGGGGCTGGAAAGGAGCAGTAGTTTGGGCATCCACATCAGCTTTCTGACTCAGTGCTGGACATTGTGTGCACTTCCCAGATGTCTGTTGAGCAAGACGGCAGTTTAGTTCAGTGTCATCCTGAATGTGCCTTAAAGCAAACTCTATAAACTGGAAAGCTAACAGGGATTGGAATCTGCTAGTGTTGCTTTTTCCCTTGTGCCGACACAAAGTGTTCAGTGGCTAAAAATGTGGGTAGGGAATGTCAGGAATCCTCGGTTCCCTTCTCAAATTGAGCATGGGCTTTGGGCCTCTGCCTCAACTTATCCATGTAGAGAACATGTCACCATTTTGCAGCACACTTTGTGCGCCGGGGAGCAGCTGATTTGGAGCTCCCAGTTACAACCATTTAGATTTGGTCTCAGAAACGCTGTTTTATCCCAAATTGATGCTTTGTGCTTTTCAGAGAGCCAGATGCAGCACTGGTACCTGCACAAAGCATCCAGTAAAAGCAAACCAGGGGGGATGTGGCAGCTTTGAAAGATAGAGTCCAGTGTTTAACTTGCCTGGAGTAGAAGTTACAGCTGGTGCTGGCTCCTGGGGGTGGATTGAAATACATCAGGCACTTCAGCTGAACTTGCATCAAGACATGAAGTTGTTGCAGGCGGTTGTTGGTGTGAAGAGCTTTTATCTTACAAAGATACTGAACAACTTTGTACCCTGCCTTTAAATGACTCTGCCTTCCCTCCCGGCCCTGTTCTGCTCAGTAAGATAGCATCATCTAGTGGCTGCACCACAGCCTGGGGATACAGGTGACCTTGCTCCTGGTGTACTCTCATCTTGTCTCAGTGTTAGATACTATAACATACACGTAGATATCTATCTATATATGTGAGCCTCACTTAGAATGAACTGAAGAGGGCTTTTGGCTTCACTGGTGGAAGGCGGTGTGTAGGTAAGTGTAGTGGTGTACTGGGTGTAGTGTCATGAGGTCTGTACATAAGAGGTGTAGGTGAGTGAAAAAACTGGATTAAAGATGTATTTGGGGGGGTTATAAATCCTCTTTTTTGGTGCTAGTTGATGGGGATTTTTTTCCCCTTTTTTACCCCCTTTTTTTTTTGTTGGAAAATGAGAATTTTGAAGGTATAATTGAGAAATTGGCTCTAGAATTGCCTTGGAAATTAATCTCGGGAGCTCCAAGAGTGTCTGCTGAGCCTCTATTTGATATTTATTGCATCAGAGGATCTGGAGCAATCTCTGTTTCCTGCTCGTCCTTCCCAGACCCACTGTCCCCGGCAGCACTCCTGGTGCGGGTCGGAGCAGTGGGATAAACGATGCCCCATCTAATAAATGGTCATTTCTTGGTATGATATCATGTGTGATATCAATATGATAAATGAAGGGCACAGCTGACGGCAGCGGTGTGGATACCTCTGCTGTGGCTTCTCCATCCTTTATGGAACTGGGAGACCTCAGATGGAGGCTGCAGGGCCGTGGCTGTCCCTTCATGTCTGAGCCGGTTCACAACCAAGGGTAGGACTTTGGTACCGACCCAGGTACTGACCTATGCTGGCCTCGTGCATGGAGCGCCGGTGGGAGTGATCCCTAAGGAAAAGGTTGGTGCCTGAAAGCCTCGCAGATACTTTTCCAGGTCATTCAGAGCCCAGGCCTGGTGGCAGCAGCAGAGGTGGTGAGTGACCTCCTGGCATTTCCTGCTCCTGCTTGATTGGGATAACTCAATGTGGGCTCCTGTGCTGCTGCCCAGCTTTCATATGGAAGCATCAGTGAGTTCGGAGGAGGAAAACTGACGTAGGGAGCAAACTTGCTAATCCATTAGGTTAAAAGAAGGCTGAGATTCTCAGTGCTCTGTTCTCTGTGAATTCTAGGTGGTTTGGGACTTGCACTTCCCATAATCTGTTTTGGTTTATTCTTCTGGCTGCAGATTTCTGTTCCTCGCTTGTGTGCTTTGTGTTTCCAATCTGGTGAAGTTAACGTGGTTGGTTGAAATGGTTTGCAAAACCACTTTCCAACTGCGGGAGCGCTTTGGAAATCTCACATTTCAGCTCATGCTTCTTTTTTACTGACTCGGACTTGTTCTCATGTATGAAACATCATTCAAAGTCACATGTGTGCAGTAGAAAGCAACGTTTTGTTTGCCTCGAGGCTCAATCTTAGTTTGAGCTTATGAATAGCGCGGGTACTCACTTGCTCCTGTTCAGTCCTGGCTGGCAGGTGTAGCTATCCCTGCGTACTTTGAACCCTTATTCACCCATAGTGTCTCCACAGAGACCAGAGGGGCTCTCTGCCCACTCCACACTCAGCTCTGGTATCCGTGCAGACCCCTCATCCCTCTTCTGCAGTGAGTCTTTGGTGTGTTTTGAGATGTTGATGGCTGGTGTTGGGCAGCCAACAGGCTGGTTCCTTTCTCAAGGTGTCTGTGTGTGTGAATGAGGAGAGGTCGTCGCTGTCTTTAAGCCATTTAAGAAGGTGGCAACTGAAACTTGGAGGGCGCAGGTTTGTGGAGTGCAGGCTGTAACCTAGTGCCAACCAATAAACACGCCAGTATTTCACACACAGCTCCGCTTGCTGCGTGGTCTCTCTTCTTCCCGGCGCTGTTACCCACACATGTGAACTTGGACATCGGGTACCAAAGGACAAAGCCCTCCCTGAAGTGGCTTGGGATGGAGAAGAAAACCAGAGGGATGCCACCAACAGCCTGAAGCTGAGATGGGCTCCTCTTGGTCCTGCAGTGGGACCGGGGTGAGTCTGAAGGCGTTCAGTCTTGGTTGGATGTTTCTAGTCCTGACCAAGGGCCTCGCGGAGCAGGAGCGGTCCTCACTCCAAATCTGCTCATGTCTACCTCGCAAAGTCCTTTCCAAGAGGCCAAGTGCCCAATGGCACGACGTGAGCTGTGCTGAGTGCTGTGAGGGGACAGCGAGGGTGATGGCTCCATGCACGTGCACACAAAATGCATGGAGCACAAATGCTCTGCCACTGATTGCTTTCCCAAACCCTTCCGCAGTCTCGTGCCCTCCCTGCCTGCCAGGGTAAGTGTGCCATAGGAACTCAGGTGCTTATCTGTAAAGTGCTTTGGAAAGGGCATCTCTTTGCAAATTCCCTTTGGGATCTGAACGCAACCCGGCTTCTCCTGCCCTGCATTATTACAATGAGGGAAATCCATGGCTCATGCTTGATGCCCTCACGTTTGCATTATGGAGCCAAAGGCAAGGTCAGCCTGTGGTGGGCTCAAGGCTGGTGCTTCCCCTGCCCTGGTACCTCTGGCTGGGTGAGCACTGGAGCGATGTGAGGGCTGGAAAGCTGGTTCCTTGCTCTTAGCTGCTTAAATGGAGCTTAGTGCTCAGCAAAGCTGTCCCCAGTTACGTGCTGGGGTCTCCCGCAGCAGGTTTTGGAGCAGAAATACCCAGTGTCACTATTCCAGTTCACTGTCTGCCAAAACCCCACCTTCCACCCCAATCACATCTCCAGGCCAGGTTATGACATTGACCCCATCATCCCCACGGAGGTTTCCCCAGGGATGAGCAGCCCCTGTGCTACCTCAGCTCCCCCTTTGTCCCCATCTGGATGCTCTGGGCAGTGGTGCATGGGAAAGAGAAGCGTCACTCAGGACCTGGAGATGCTGTGGCCATGGGCAGGGGTTGTGTGAGCCCCGGGCTGCTCCCTTGGCTCCTGCAGCCGGGCCGGCCGCATGCTCCCGCTCTCTCGTGCTCTCCAAGGGCTTTCCTAGAGCCAGTTGGATTTATGTCAGTCGGGAAGGGACGGATGCAGCGCAGGAGGAGCTGCTGTGAGCATCTGCAATGCCTCGCTCGGGTGTGAGGCTGCACCGATGGGTTTGGGGACCAGGGATGACCATAGGGCAGGGAGGGTCAACATGGACCATGGAGCAGCCCCCAGCTCTGCCTTTTCCCACCTCCTCTCTTCCACCTCTTTTCACTTACTGTTTTGGCTCTTAGGAAGCCAAACGTGGCTCCTCGCTCCCAGGGGCTGACCCACTTAATGGAGCCATCTGATCCCAGCGCGGGCAAAGCGGATTAGCCCCATGGCGGGGATCAGGGCTGGATGCTGCCAGCACCATGGGTGACACCTCGGGACCACCATGGCTCCGTCTCCTCATCCCATAGTGCAGCTCCATCGTCCCTCTGTCCATCCATCACCACCCGTGCCCCCTGCCCGGATGCGCTGCTCCCATCCCTTCATCCTGCATCCATCCGCACACCCCTCGCTTCCACCCCCCCAATTTCCTCATTTTTTCCCCTTTTTTTTTTTTTTTTACTTCTTCTCCTCCCTCCTTTTATAATTTTCCCGTTTTTCCCATTTCTTTCCTCTTTTCCTCCCTCATTTTCCCCTTTCCCTCCCCCCCCGTTTATAATTTTCCCGTTTTTCCCATTTCTTTCCTCTTTTCCTCCCTCATTTTACCCTTTCCCTCCCCCC
>JASSUY010006568.1:0-17125 GCA_032466535.1 Forpus xanthops
ATGGTTAAACTTCATGAGGTTGGCATCAGCCCACCTCACAAGCGTGTCAAGGTCCCTCTGGATGGCATTCCTTCCCTGTAACGTATCAACTGAGCCACAGAGCTTGATGTCATCAGCAAACTTGCTGAGGGCGCACTCAATGAGCAGAGCACTTTGCTGTCACCCAAGATGCAGGGAGAAACCAAACTGTGCCTCTAAGGGTCAAATACCAGGGTTGAGCAGGAAGAAAACCTGCCAAGTTTCTTGATTCTGTTAGAAAAGTCAACATTAAAATATTGCAGAGAGATAAAATCCAATATAATGACTTAATTTATTGAGAGTTAATGTCCTGGTCCCTCATTGAAAAGCAAGAATCAGAGGGAGGTGAAATTGTTAAACAACATAATAGCTCCCAGCTCAAGCTCAAGCAGTCCTCTTTCCTTTGAGACTCTCACAGCTGAGAGACGTGAGCTGCACAGCAGAGATGGATGCCATTGAACAGAAATGCATCTGTACTGGTGTAAGGGAGGTTGGAACCGGCTCTGCTCAAGAACCTGACATCTTTTCCCAATGCCAGCCACTCCACTAGGCAGAAATAACTGTTTATTGCTTTGCACTGTTTGCTGTTTCTATCACGTTGGAACACATAGACCTCCAAGCACTTCACAGGAGAGGGAACCTATATAGTCTCTGTTCGCCCAATGAGAAAGACTACAACAAGCAACTGACCTCCAAGATCACCCAGGCATTTAAGGGAGGCAGGGAATCATAGTCACAGGAGGCCATTAGCTCAGTGTTGCCTGCTTCTCTAGATTGCCTCTCTTTTGGCAGGAGAAAGGCCAAGATGAAGCCTCACCAGTTGTCAAAAAGCCCATAGATGAATGGGAACCAATACAAAATACCACCAACAGAACAGATTCAGTGAGGAGCAGTAAACACGATTAAAAGGCTGGGGAAATTGATTCCTGGGGAGGGAACGAGAGCTAAATATGTATAGCTGCCTAGCTATACCCAGAGGAGCATGCTTAACCTGGTACAAGTATTTGATGGAAGAATGATTGTCCTGGGAGTAATAAAGGTCTAACAGCTATGAAGAATAGGGTGAAATTAAATGGGTGGAGATTTAGCCTCTGATGGGCACACTGGATAATGGAGATGCTGACCTGTGTCCCTGAGGAAAGCCTGTTGCTTTCCTCATGCAGATCTGTCTGGGAGACGATCATTCTCTGGCAGAGCAGTGGACTCTGGAGGTTTTCCTTGCCCTATTTACTTGGTTTCTGTGGAGTAACAGCGGTTTTCTGTCTCCATAGCTTGTCAGTAGGGGTCAGGTGGGGTTTTGTTTTATAAATCCTGATGACAGCTGAGGGATACCTGGCAAATCTGTATCACCAAAGAGAGTACCAAACACCCTCCTCCAGAAACACAGAACTCCAGTAATCACATACAATGCCTTCAGCTCTTCGCTCCAGAGGAAGCAGCATTGTTATTCCTGTCAGAAAACTGAGGGGCTGAAATCTAACATTTCTTATCATTCAGGAAATACTACAGATGAGTGTTTGCTGTACAATGCCGTCATGGCAGAGCTCAGAATAGTGCTATCTGAAAGGAGGAAAAACAGAGCAGCTGTGAGAAAAAGGCATTGAAGTATATAAAGGAAGCTTCACTACAGAGCATAGTTTTAGCCCACTCCAGTACCTGACAAACCACCACTTGCTGCTAAATGCAGTGAAACCTAATGATCTGGGCTTGGTGCCTAAGGAACCCAAGTTCACTGCATACACCCACCTCAGGCAGTGGAAGGACACACATTCTTTGAACATTTATTGATTTACTCAGTAAGGATGGAGAGTGTTGGACAAAACCTGCTTGTTTAAAGTGTGAAATTCAGACTCTGTAGGGAACAGGCTCAGAGCAGAGGTCAAAGGCATTGCTGAGACAAACTTTGTACAAGGCTTCCTTCATAGAACTATGGATCTCAGAGCATCTTTCCCCCCACACTTGCAGGATGGGTCTGTATCTTTTCCCATCTTCCCAATCCCAGAGTTTTTTCCATGGACACTGACAAAGGTTGTCACTATAACCTGTTGTCCCCTCCAAAGTGCTCACTGTTTCCTAGTGGGAGAAGTTACTTTTCCACCTGTTTCTAACCTAGCACCAAGACAAAGGAACACAATGGTTTTGGGAGAGAATTGCCCATTTTCTATGCCTACTTTTCTCTGCTTTTGGGCTAGTTCTCAGAGAAAATCTGCTTTAATGTCACATCTTGTACTCATTTGCTTTAAGTGAAGAATCCTGACCTGAAGCTCATGCACACTGCTTGTTGAGGCTGACTTCACTGCTATGTGTGAAGCTCCACATTCAATCCTGTTAAGCTTCAAGCATTTTAATAAGCGAATACTCCATGGTACAAGATTTTGCTTTTCTTTGCTCTACACTTCATGTCTAACATATACTGAGTTTCACATCAGATAACACTAGAAATGTGGAGCTGGAGCAGGGATTGAACTTTCAAACTTCCATCATGAATGTTTCAAGCAGCATTTCAAAGTATTGGCTGATAAAACAGAGGCCACTCAGACAGCTGCTTTGATCAGAAGAGCAAAATATGGTTGTGATGGCACGCAGCTATGAGAAACTATGAAGTGAGATTTAGGTTTAGGTTTTCATTAGGCTTTGAATACAACAGCAGTGTGAGTGGGAAGCAAGACTTACCACTTACTTCCACTAGACACTAACTGGGATGGGCTTTCCTTGGCAGAACACTGTTTTTCACCTAAAGTAATTGTGACTACAGCAATAAGACAGAGCAGGGATGACCAGCCCTGTCTCTTCAGGAGGCCAGAGGAAATTTCCCTTCAGAGCTCCCTGTGGGAAGAACTGCAACATCTCTCACCTAGACTGTTGGTAGCTTTGCACAGGTGATCCCAGACAGTGTAGAGGCAGCCTAATAGTTCTCCATCCTTATTTTCTATCCATCACACATCAGGCAAAAACATTATTTGACTTACAATAATATAAACCTCAGAGCTCTCTTAATATGGGTTTGGTGACACATCCACAGTCACAAATATCAGGGCTGGATACTATGTCCTCTTTCAGCTGCAGACAAGAAAACAGTATTGCTTGGTCAGATCTGCTGACTGAGATGCTCCTGCAATCAATCCCTTCCCCATTTCAGACAGAAGGAGCTGGCTTATCTTTCATAACAGGTCCTGCTAAGCTAGTCCAAATGGCTAGAAAAAGTTGTGGGGCCCTGACAGAAAAATATGACGTCAAGAAGAAGGTACCAAAAAGATCAGGAAAAGTGTGTGATCTGTGCCTCAGCATGACAAGGTCTGGAAATCAAGGCTTGTCATCTCAGGAATATTGGGGCTGTTACAAGCTTCGTCAAACTACTTGCTTTCTTCCTTCCTTCCTTCAAGTGCAGGAAAGCCATCCCACCTGGTTTGCAGTGCCTGTCACCAGGCCTTTAGACTGGAGGAACAAGTGTTTCCTTGTAGGATATCAGCAGCACATGTTTTTTGGGAGACTGAAGGGCAGCTGGTACTGCCGTATAAATCATCTAAACATGCCTAGTGTGATAAATGCATGCTGTGTTTTGCATAACATCTGGGACAGTGTGGGAGAGACCTTGGGGGTTGGAAGGAACAGAGAGTGAATGCTTTCTGAACGTTATGAATTGATGAAGACAGAGATGGTGTCATCATATGGTCAAAGAAACACTCAGAGATGCCCAGTCTGCCTCCTCTGAGGGGAAAGGCAATGGCTGGGGCATGAATGCTCAGCAACCAAAGAGTGTTCGTTCTGCTTAGTTTTGTCAGGGTTTGACAGCATTAAGAATAGTGTGGTCTCTGTGTGGCAGGCTGAAAAGACAGAGGGAGGGTGAAAGAGGAGGAATTGTGTGGCTTTCAGATAGACTGGTTGGTTAATTCCTCTGTGGTTAAAAGGAGGAAGATCGGGAACAGCAGAAGGCAGCATGGGGAAAAGGACTTCCAGGTATTACTATAACAGTAACACAGATTGGAATGAAGAAGGTTTGAAGGATAAATCTGAGAAACAGCCTGAAGCCTGAGCATGATTTTAACGCCTTAGTTTGACCAACCTATCTTGAACCATCTCCATCTATTTCCTGAAAAATAAACATGATAGGATTTCTCTTTTCATAGAGGCCACTTCTTGGTCCAACACTACATGCTTCCAGCCTCTCCCTAACTCCTAGCCCCCACCACAACTGGAAGAAAACACACCTGAGTGTATTCATAATAGGCAATTGCGAACATTACTTAGCATGACCTGAGGGAACACTGAATCCACTTTCTTATCACACCCTGTGTGATTGGATCACTCTTTTTGCCTTTGATACCAGTACTTCAACTCATATATGGAGTTGATTGAATCACAGGCTTAGGTGGAATCACAAAGAAAAAAGCCATGAAGAAACTTCAAGAAACCATCTAACTCGTCTCTTGCTAGGAGGTAAGAAGAACTAGAACTAGCAAATGGCCACCTAATCTGCTATTGGAAAGATTTCCAGTGATAGAATCCCCACACTGTCCCCAGGCAATCCATGTTGGTCCTTCACTACCAGGGGCATATTATTTCTAGCTTGAATCTGCCTTGCTGTGATTTATGCACATTATTTTTTGTCCTATTCACCATGGATGAATGTTAGAGTTTATTGTCTTCTTCCTTGCAGCAGCATTTATATACTGGAAGACTGTTACCACCTTCCCTCTTCAGCCTTTTTTTCTCTAGGCTAATTAGACCAAATACATTCAATCTTTTTCATAGATCACGTTTCTGAGAACACTGATTTCATTACTGTCCTTTGGTCTCTCTGGTCGGGCTTCTGCTTCCTTTAAGAGTAGTGCTTAAAAAAGACACACTCACATACTTCTGTGAATGGGTATTCAGCTTCACTGCATTTCCACTGATCCTAATCCAGCACCATGTTCTCACTGGATCACTTTCTCTTGTTTTCTATTACTCTTTTGTCACTTCCCAAAGACATTCATGATCATTCTTGCCTCTTCACGTCGCACCAACCTGTACTGCCTGCCTAGCCACTGCTCCTTAACATGAAGATGCTCTTCCTCATGACTTTACAGTGCCACACACTGGACAGTAAATGAAATAAGGGTCTGACAGCCCAAGATTAAATAACTGCAGAGCAGCTCTAAAAGACTGCAGTATCTGAATGTGCATATTATTACTCACAAATCTGTTATATTACCATGTAAGATTGAAGGATAAAATAATACATTCACTTAAAAACATAGATTTGCAATAATGAAAGATGTTGTAAAATGATAGAAACAATGTTATTAAGATCATGCTTAGCTTAAGAATCCTCTACTGTGGCTTCCCCGATACTTTTAGCTCGTCCCTGCTCCTCTAGATGAGTCAGAATTGGAAGTAAAATAATTGCAAGATGGGCACTTCCAAGAATGTTGCTTTGCTATGTGTTGTTTGTACCAAGATAGAGTACTGTCATTGCTGTAAGTTCTCTTTCTTTGACATCTGAAATATGGAATGTGCTGGATTAGCTAACCCTGCACCAAGACAACACCTGGAGAAGGCCGGGGGGAGATACAGTAAGTAAGCCACAGTGGGTAGATGAAGAGGTAGAAGAGTGAGCAGGGAGCAGTAACAGAACTGGGACATGGAGACAACTACAGCCAGTGATTGTAAGGGAAACAAGATTGAGAATCATCCTAGATAATATTGTGAGAAATAGAGGAGCAGAACAAACCAGAATCCATACAAAGCAGTTTACTCCGTGTAGACACTTGTAATGAAATGCCACATCGTATTTGTTATTAAACTCTGCCTCACCCAGAGGCAAGCTGCTCCCAAAGCTTTCCTTCACATGATGGCTATGTGCAGCATGTATATCCTCCCAGCTGGACTCAGATTAGAAGTTCTCAGTGGATCTGGGGGAGAAGAACAAAAGCAGAATGGGCTTTACTGAAAGCTCTTCATTGCACCACTTGAGAGTGCTTACAGAAGTGCTGTCCAGGGCTCCTAAGACAGAACAAGGATGGTTTTGGTTTCATCCTGGGTCATTTTCTGAGTTTCCTTGGATTCAGTGTTAGGTGAGCTTCAAAACTCAGTTCCACTTCTAGGTTTGCCAGAGCAAAGGAGTGGTATGGAACAGTTTCCGTTGACTGTGCCATGTAGAAGCACTAAGCTGGTCCCACTCCATTCTACTAGACAGGGAAAACATCACTTCAGACTGTACACATATGGATATATGGGTAGGAGCCAGCCAAAGAGTTCCTGCACTAGGAGAGGGCATGCACAGGAGTGGCAAGCTGGTCATAATATGAGGCAGTGTGGAACAATATCTAGATGATCACCAAAGAGAGGATAGTTAGGAACATCTCCACATGAACCTGAAGTACATCCACACAGGGTGCAGTTACTGTTTTGCCAGTGGACTTGTTAGAACTAGTGCCATGTAAAACGCTATGGAATAAAGGCATGAAGGCATGTTGTGTTGTGCTTCTTGCAGCCCTGGTGAAAATCAATTGCAGCTCAGTCTCTCAATGAATATCACTGCAGAAGAAAAATGACTCTCTTTCTCAAATGGCTGACAGACCTTCCCACACATAAACCCTAGTACTCACCCTTTTTGTCCTCAGTTACTGCAGTCAGAAATGAATGCTGATTTCAAGCCTTAACTTCTGCTCTGAAGATCCCAGGAGCACTGCTGGTATCTGCCATTCCTTTCCTGAGCACAAGCCCTTTACCAGGCTCCCTCTGTGGCAGGTGACATAAACACTTCTCCATACAGCAGTTCAGAAAGGAATGCTTTTTCAGAACCTATTCATTGACATTTAGCTCCCACAGCTAATTCTAAAGTGCTTTCTAACACCATAAACTATACACGTTACAGAGATCAGAGCTGAACAAATACTTCACTATAAATCATTTATTCAATAAGTTTCATATGTGGAGTTTTTTTTTCCATTTGTGAACTATCTGCAAACTGAAAGCCAAATTCTCAGATTCATTCATTAGTCAAAATTGCCCATGGATTTCTCTTGCAGGCAGTTTTTGCCCTGCAGGCCATTCATGGACAGTTTGTTATGAATAGCCTCAATTCAATGCTTGGTTGGTTTAGCTGCAGCAGTCATGTGGACATGTCTCTGTTCTGAACAAAAATTCACTTTCAAATATGAACCTATATTTCCAGTGGATTTCTTCCCCTGTCCACTCAGCCCTGGTAGGAATCAGCCTATTCAATCTGCGTGGGTTAAGCACATCAACGCACCAGGCTGGAAAAAGAACAAGCAGTATCCAGCTGAAATTGTTCTGCATAAGGGCAGGACAGGACCACTCCACTGGATGGTTGTGAAGAGTCAAAGCTGATGTCCTCACTCCTCCCTGAAGGATGACCCCCAGATATAGTTGGGAAGATGTCTATATCTGCATCTGCTTGTGCAGCACAAGTGTGTATGTTCTGCTATTCTCTAAGAAAGATGGATGCTTTCTCCTTACTCAGTACCCTTGTAATGAAGTAACATGGGTGAGTTTTGAATCACAGCCAGACCTAGCTCCCTCTTGCCAACCTGCTTTCCGGTGGGTTAATCCATTCAGCCTATTCCCAGGGTTTTTGTGTACATCCTTTTCCTCTCTGGAGAAGAAAGTAGAACTTACTGTGTTGTAAACACTAGTTTGAAGTTGGAGTTACCGTACAACAAGCCTGCAGGCTTCTCTCGCCCTGTTATCTGTCTCCAGCAGGTTTTCTTTGCATCAGATCACTGTGTTGCAGAGCACTACCGGTACTGCCAAATCCGGCTGCTACTTACACAGGAGCTCTCAACAGCCCCCCAGCTGCTGGTCCTGCTTTTCCATCAGCAGCATGTCAGGATAGCAGCACCCTAAAATCCTCAGGCAGGTAACAACAGGAGTCTCTCAATACCACTGGTGTGCCCTGAGGAGGAAATTTCACAGGTTGATGCAACATTTCTAATTCTAAGGCTTCTTTTCTTATTCCTGAGGTTTGAATTGCTCCATGTTGCTATTTCATGTCGGAAAAGCGAATCCAAAGGCCTTCTCAGCTGAGATTTCAGATAAATAAATGGGCAGTTAGGAGAGAACAGTAAATGACCCTCACTGGAGAAAATATTGACTTTTGGTTGAGAAACTCAAAGCTGGAAGAGACAAAACAAGGTGGAGCTGAGAGGGAGGAAAGGGGGGAAAAAGTATCCAAGCCCAGTAAACAACTGCCAAACCTGAGAGCTTTTCATTTTATAATGAAAAATATTCCTGTTCCTTCCCATGAAAAGCATTCATTTGCTGTGGAAATACTGCAAGGAAATTGTATATGAACTTCTTACCATCTTTTTTCAACAGTCAGGTTTGAAGGAGGTCTGGTACAGGCTGAACAAAAGTTATACATATTTCTAAGCTGCCATTTGAAAAGTATTTGTATGCTTTGTATGAGAAAAGCCCCATTATGGAGCCTTCAGAATGTATACAAGGTAACTAAAGCTTCTCTAGACTTGTATTACCTAGAGCTTTGATGGCGAAATGTGTTGAGCCTCAGTCTATTTAAGACACTGCTGCCATTACCTTCTCCAGCAGATCCAAATGCTTTCTTCACCAGTTCTCTTTCCCCTTTGTAGGCCATTTGAAGTGTTTTGCCCTCACCTTGACAACTCATCTTCCACCCATTGCTCTGCACATGTTTCTTCACTCAGCTTTCTAATAGCACCTTTGCTGAACCCTCTTGAGTAGTCAACTTCTCACTTCCTCCTAAAGGGTCTTGTGACCAAAGGTACAGCTCTGATCCATTCTGCAATGCTTTCTGCCATTCTCCATATCTCCCTCTTCATGAGATTTGGTTTTCCAAGATCTTTTCTCAAACACCTGTGAGCAAATCCTACATTCCTCTGCTCCTCCACACACAGACATTATTGAATAGGAATCTACAAAGGCACACATGAAACGTGCCCACTCGTTCATGTTGCTGTCAGTCTTCTTGCACCATTCAGGAGAGCAAACTCTAAACTCCTTGGAACATCTGCCATGGCCTTTTCCTAACTTTAGAAGTACCTTTTATCATGGTAACAAACAAACCAACCAACAAAGAAAAGAAACAAACAGTACTTTACCTAGGCTGGAGATGAAATCCCCTTTTGGTTTGCAGCAGCAGCTGTTTAACAGTGAACAGCAAAGCTGCATCTCAGCAGGGAAGAACGAGAGCAAAAAGCCTGTAGCTGGTTCAAACTACTTTGGAAGGAATTTATGGAGGTGAAATAATTTACCTTTCAAAATGCAAAATTTAATGAAATTTCATGCTTTTAACTTGCTGGGACACCTTGGGGGGTGCAGGGAGGGATCGCGGCCATGAGTCTTGTCAAAACCAAACAAATCAAACCAATCTGCAAACAAAACACATGACATTTTTTAGCAATTTGGAAGAAATTGAGCACTCACTCAAAATCCCACTGTTTCCCTCTGTGTATTGCCTACTGTCACCCCAGCCTTGCTCACAGCCCCTCACCCAGGCAAGTCCTTCTCTCTGTGAAAGTGAGTGATAGATCCCAGTTAGAAGTGCATTTGCCACACATCCTCCTTCACCCCTTCCCAGGAAACCTTGTTTTTTCTCTCCAACACTGTCTTTGGAAGATATGAAGGTTGCTCCCAAGGTTATATGAATGAAGGGTGCCAGGTCCTTCCTCCTCAGCAAATGAATTACAAAGCAGTTGGACTAGAAGGGGAAGAAAAAAGGATGCGCTGCTGGCAACTCTCCTGATCTTATTTTTCCCCTCCCACCCTTTCCTTCCGAGCCATGTGAAACCATAAGGGTAGGCAGAGATTTTGCTTAAGTTAGGGTTAAATTAGGTTTACAAATAGCCCAGTGAATAGGGAAACGAGCTGCATATGTTACATGTTACAGTGTCACCGCCACGCAGCCCGGTGCGGCTGGGATTTGGAACGACGCCGGCTCCTGAAGATAAGGCACAAAGGCAGCCAGTGTCAGTCAGGAGCTTGCTGGCAGGCTCCTTGGAGCTCAGCTGCAGAAGCGCTAGTGGCTGCTGCCCCCCGACGGTCCCTCCCAGGCAGCCGCCTGCACCCCGATGGGCACAGCGGCCAGGCTGGGGAACCGGGGTCCTGCAGAGGTGACCCTGAGGGAAACCACTGCTTACAAAGGGTGTAAGTGCAGTCGTGGTCTAGAGGAAAAAGAACTCCATTAAAGATGCGAACTGGATGTTGTTTATTTATTTCCTTCACGGAGATTTATTTTCTGTCTCAGTTTTTTAGTTTTCCAAATGCAGGCTCCATGTGGCAGCTGAACATTAAGCTCTGGTTTTTGATAACTTGTAATAATGGTACCTGTTGACAGTTGAAGCTGCAGCCCTGGAGATCAAAGCCCTCTGTCCACAAGGTATAGTCTGTCCACATAGTATCAGAATGGTTTTGTTTGGAAGGGACCTTGAAGCTCATCCAGTTCCACTCCCCTGCCATGGGCAGGGACACCTTCCACTAGACAGGTTGTTCCAAGCCCCATCCAACCTGATTAACTTCTTCCAAACACTGGACATCTCAGTACACACTCTTTGTCTAGCAACAGCCTCACCCCTGTGCCTGGCAAAATCTGGGGGTGGATTCTCCCAAAAGGCATGCTAAGGCACATGAAAAACTACAAGGTGGTTGGTGACAGCCAGCATGGCTTCACTAAGGGGAAATCCTGCCTGACCAATCTGGTGGCCTTCTATGATGGATCTAAGGAACTGATGGACAGGGGTAGAGCAGTTGATATCATCTACCTGGACTTGTGCAAAGCATTTCACACTGTTCCACATGACCTCCTTGTCTCTAAGTTGGAGAGACATCAATTTGATAGATGGACCACTCAGTGGATAAAGAATTGGCTAGAAAAGTCCTCTCTGAAGCAAACAGCAAGGGAAGGAATAGCTCAGAGAGGACATGTGGACAGAAGAGAGGAAGAGATGGAGAAAGCCATAGGAGGTAGATCTGAGAGCAGGAAACTGAGGGAGTGAGATATTGTGCCCTTGGGACTTGGCTTGAAAAGACAGTTACATTTCCTTGGCCTTGGGCAAGAGGCATATGAGGAGGGTCAGCACAGAGGACACAGCTGCCTCTGTCTGCTGCGGCTGTCAATGTGCAAAGGAGCTGCACTGACTGTGAAGGCACTCAACAGCTCCACAAACAGCGGCTTTCATCAGCTCACCTCTGAGCACACTCCCTGTTTGCGAGCAACCGGCATGGAGGGAAGCTGGAGCAACCCAGACAGCAGAGCTGATGCTTCTACCTGGTATCCTGAAAGAAAGCTGAGCCACCACACAGTGCAGCACTGAGAAGGTCCTCACACCAAATTGGAGACAACTGGTTTTTACACCACTCCATAGAGCAGCAATGCTCCTTCAGCCAGTCTGACAGGTCTTAAAACCCAGTGGTTGGGGTTTTCAAGGCCATACAACATAGCGACCAAAGCTCTCCGTCTCCTACAGGTAGTACCAGAAACAAGAGACATATAGCTTCCTCTTTTTCTCCAATTAGCAAGAAAGATTCATTTTTCCACCCAGGTTTGAGGAGGGCTCTTGAATTAGCTGGGACCCTGCAGCTCCCAGGAGCGACAAAACTAACCACAGCTCTGTCTACAGAGGTAATACACAGCTCTCCTATACTTGTGGAACACCCTCAGGATTGAGTTTGCTTGATACTATATAAAAACAGTCCCCATGGCTTTCCTGTACACTGGATGAAGCCACCAAGTTTGTCAAAGATGACTGGGGCTGAATTGTATCTCTTCTTGCATCTCTTAAGAGCTAGTTTGAGTGTGGCTGATTACCTGTGTCAAAGAGCCTGAATGCCAAAAGAGCAGAGTAAAGGAACTGCACAGTCTTGAAAACACAGGTTAACACTAGGGAAATCCTAGTCTCTGCTTACAAGGTTACTCCTAGTATACCCTCTCTGCTGCATCTGGCAAAGTTAATACCTAGGGCTGGCAATGTGCATATGAAGAAATATGTTGATTATCCTTAAAAAGTAAAACTCTTATAAGGCAGTCAGTCAGAAACAACATTGGAAGCATTCCCTTTAATCCCCCTGCTTATAAGGCTGTGGAATCTCTGAGTAGAAATCTTTAAAAGCAAGTTAACCATCTTTCAACAAGGGATTAAATATAGTTAAACCTCTTAGGTCAGACCTTATGGGGTTTGTGTGTGTGCAGATTAGATGGTTTTCTTTAAGTATTTCTCAAGCTTGTTCTTTATGCTTGTACCAGTTTTCCAAGTGGGAATAAAAGTTCCAGACACTAAAGTTAATGTTTTCACTCTCAGGCTCCTGTGATCAGATTATCCAATCGGTCTGTCTCTGACATGCACTCTAAGAGCCCATCTGTAGCCCCTCAGGTTGGTGTCTGCATCCCTGCTTACCTGAGGTCATGCAGCAAGTTGTTGACAAGGGTGAAATCCTGACTAGTACCCCAGCAGCATGTCTGCTGGATCACAGGCACCCAATGTATTTGTCTTCATTTAATGTGCTTTTCTTCTACCCACTTGAGTAATTTCCTTCCTTTGAAGGATATAAATCACATACCTACAAAGTAAAGAATTATTTAAATAATTCTTTACATTTATATTTAATTTAATTTATATTTAATTTTAGTTTCATTTCAAAAAGGAGTTTGAATTTAACTCACTAATGGCTGAGATATGACTTGGCTTCCCTATATGAAGATGTTTTATGGCTTCAGTACCAGCTAGCCTGCAAGCCAGTGTTACATTGGTATGCTACTGTGGGTGAATACCCTTGCTGCAAGTTAACTTAATACTGCCTCCATTCATTTCATCTTAATTGAACTACACTGCTCTCAGCCCCAAATGTACACACAAACATCTTGGGCCTCACCCTAAGTTAACTCAGTTTAGCAGCTCTATTTCATCGCGTGCCACTCTCAGATGGAGACAAGGCAACAGGAGCTTCTGTTTACTTCTCTAAGTCACACCACAATTTCATTTTGACCCTGATCATGTTGCTGATGAAGACTAGGGGGGAAATGCAGGACTGGAGCTATTCCTGTTGACTTCAATGGCATTGATAGCAGCAAGTGCTAAAGGTAATCTGTTAGCATGAAAAGGGATAATCTTTCTGTTTACTAAGTGTAGCTTCACAGCAGAAACACCACCAGAAGCTTTAAATGAACAGTGAAAGGACCTAAAAGAAATGAATAGACTGAGAAGAATAATAGTGAATATGTTCTAAACCACCTAGGACCTAGGACCTGTTCTCTCCCACTACCACTTTGTGAAGCAGTTGCATTTGTGAGGGCTGTTCCCTTCCCTCGGTGCTTCACTCTGACAAGTAATGGATTTGCAACAGCTCTGAATAACACAAGCCTAATGCTGAGACTTAAGTTTGAGAACTGAAATATGATGCAAAGATGCATGACCATTACATCTAGAAGACAGGCAGTCACTGATAACTTCCAAAAGCCTTTGTAAAAGCAAACAAAACAAAGATGTACAGCCCAAGAATAATCCTTTGTGGCCAACAAAAATCATTTAAAGCTGACAGAGACTGATTTGATCAATTTTAATGCAGACCTTGAACTTCATGCTCAGAAATATGACACAGCCATCAGATACTGCAACTCCCTCCCAGCCAGTGGACAAGGAACTTCGTGTCAGCTGAAGGAAAGGTTAGATGTACTGTGTATGTGGTGTGTGCTGGGGAGAGATGGGGGCACAAGGCTTATATTAAAGGCTGCCAGAAAACCCACATGGGGTGTATGTTTTTAACTTGACTGACAAGAACAGAAATGAGGGCATGGCATGGAAATCCTGATTATAAGCTGTGCTTCAAAGGCACACAATATTTGATAAGTAGCTGGGCTTAGAACTGAGGTTTGGACTATTTCATAACCAGCTTTTGGTAAACACAGATGTCCCCCTCTGATTTCTAATATCCCAGGACCCCACTGCTTGGGGCTGGAAATGACCCTGTGCAAAGTGAAAAGCCTTGGAGTCTTGGTCGCATCCAAACTCTGTCAGGGTCATGTTTTCTATTTCCCATCCACATGTAGCTGAAAAGAAAATCTAACTTGAGAAGTTTGCATATAATCACCTTGCCTTTTGAACAAAAGCCTCACCACAATTGCCTGAGAAAGTACTTTGCCCTCGTATCTTAACCCAAACTCCCAATGTCCTTGATGCTGCAATGAATCTGGTCCCATCACTGAACATGGACATGGGTGATGCTTTCACAAGGCCGCTGAAGCTTTGGATCCCCAGAGCTGGCTGGCAGGCACATGAGATTTAGTTTGCAAGCTCTTCTGCTGTGTGCTCTCTTAAGCTCTGAAGCATTGCTATTGTGTGGAGGAACTACACAACTCAGCCAGACAGCTCTTCTCAACCTCAACAACAGGGTAGAAGAACAAATCTGAGTCTGTTGTGAGCCCATAAGAAGTCAGTTCCACTGGTTGATACAGGTAAATGAGGAAGTAGCATCTCTTTGTATTGTATCCCATCTGTTCCCTAGTATTGCACATGTAGCAGCTCATTCCTCACGCCTTTGAATCACAGACTTTCATAACAGAAGGAATAAATGGGAAGCTAAAGGCAGGCCACGATGAAAACCATTTGCTTCTGGGATACAAAGCACTCCAGCCTCCTCACCACTGCACAGCAAACACTACAGTACTAAGGACAGATAAAGTAACAGTCGTAGGAGAAAAGAGGAAGAGGTGTTCATACTCAGGGCACAACGTACTTTATTCTTGGAAGAACTACGAGGAAAAGAAACCAACCTACTAGCTATTAAGGAGGTGAAGCCTGGCGCAGGCAGGAGCCGATGTAGTTCTTCATCCCTCCAGAGGATGTCATCGTAGAGCCACCAAAAGAAGAGGGTTTTGTAACCCAAATCTGGAGAGAGTGAATAAGTGCCCAGCGCTCAGCCTCTCCCTGGACAACAGCCCCAGACCTCCCTTTTACATCCCCAGAAGTAACCGACTTACCCTAGACCAGCGTGCAACATGTGGAAGGACAGGAGAAGTGTCAAAACCCATCATGATTTGAGAAATGTGCAACAGGTTAGCCTGGAAAACAAATAGGATGCATGCTCTAGATGACTGGGCTGAGCAGAAGAACAGAGTGTTCACATACCTTACAGTAAGACCTTGCTTTCAACCTCTTTTGGTGTTCCTGAGCATGGATGGGTGCATTGACACGCAAGATCAATGTATATGGAGTCCGTGTTCGCAGATAGCAGGAACAGACTGTTCTGCAGCCATTGAGGAAAGAGCTGGTGGCAGGTCCATATGACCGTTCACCCTGTTCACCCATTTCTGTGGCTGTTTCACTAAAAGGTAACCTTTGGTTTTGCATGTATTTGTCCTGGCAGCAAACCACATCCAAGAGGAAGAGGCCCTGATGATGTTCATGGCACGTTTCTGTAACAGCTTTTATCCCTAATGATACTTTGAGAGTCTAAAGCCACACTGGCTCTTCTACTGAGCTAATTCCAGCCTCTGCTGCCTTTGGTCCTTCATGTGGGACACAAGGACCACAAGCCTTTGTGACAAGCCTTGGTCTAAGAAAGCAGGAGAAGATCACAAATGAAAATGCTGTACCAATGACACAGGACACTAAAAGAAAGCCTCTAAGCTGCTGTGCATCCTTATAAACTGCCACAGTTTAAAGTACAGCTGCTGCAACCCAGAGCACACACATTTTTCCCATCTCAGATGTCCATGTGGATAATGACCCGGTGATCGCTATACTCAGCTTGCCAAAGTCTCATGAGATCCTCTAAGAAGAATAACTACCTAAGTGAAATCCTGCAGTTATCTATAGCATCCAGGAAACTGGAAGGCAGGCTATGCAGCTCAGCCCCTGTGCCAACCACAGTGGGTTTAAATACAAGCAAGCTAAACTACAGGGTATCAACTGGAAGCAAGTCTTCATCCCTTCCAAAGTATGAATTAGTAAATCCAAATCCAGGAGCTGACCCAGACTACATCCAATGCTAAAGAATCACTTACCAGTCAGCCATGGAAGCTCTGTCTTAATCTCCTCTCTTCTTTGTTGCTATTTATTTCTGAGGTTTTGGGTTTTTTACACTGATTAAATTTCCTGCCAACCCACTTTCTCATTCAAACATGTTACAGAGGGAATGGGGGGAAAGAGGAAATCAGGAACAAATAACAAGCTGCAAATGGCATTAGAAAGCTTAGTGAACAGCCTGATCTTTAGCCATGTGCACTTCAGCATGGCCCACTCCTACACATCAGCAGCACTTTCTAAAGCAAGGGAGCCTCTACCACAGGGAGAGAAAAAGTGCTTTTTTGGCTGTCATTTTCTACAGAAACTCATTAAAGAAAACATGCCAGAGCCCTGGAGTTGAGAACTTCCAAGGCTACTAAGTTTCTTCTGCCCCAAATCCCTGCATTTGACAATACATGCCCAAAGCTCGTACCATGCATTATCTCCTTCTGTCTCTCAATAGCTGTACCAATGAAACCTTTCTCTCTGCTGCTGATCAGCTGGCAACAAGAGCTCTGGGTTAGTGCCAGGCTCAGGAAATGCCTTGTGTGTGCCCTCTCTTGCTTAGAATGTTTCAGACTTGATAATTCTCAGTAACATCCTCCTGACACTTGCAAAGCACAGAGGTAGACATGGAAGCAGCCTGGAAAGATCCATAGACTGGTATTCTCCCTGCTTTCGAGGCTTGTTTTGTCCCCAGTGTTCACCTGGTGTCCATCTATGCACAAACATAGCCCAGTGACACTGAATTCCCTTTCTCAGCGCCCATATTCCCGATACTTATTGCCATATCTTACCTTACTTTCAAGAGTGTCGCTGTAACAAGGGCATGTTGGAGGCACCTTTGCTTTGCTGGCATCAGAAAAACAAGCTACAGGCAAGACCACAGAATCATAGAATCATAGAATAGTTAGGGTTCGAAAGGACCTCAAGATCATATAGTTCCAATCCCCCTGCTATGGGCAGGGACATCTCACACTAAACCATGCCAACCAAGGCTATGTCCAACCCAGCCTTGAACACCACCAGCAATGGAGCATTCACAACTTTCCTGGGCAACCCATTCCAGTGCCTCACCACCCACACAGGAAAGAATTTCTTCCTCAGATCCAATCTAAACTTCCCCT
>JASSUY010006569.1:0-13064 GCA_032466535.1 Forpus xanthops
CCCCCATAGGGACGCCTGTGGGTAAGACTTGCACTGCATCCAGTGCTTTCCCTGGGAAAACTTAGAATCTCTCTAGTGCTACTCTTACTGTCACCTGTACAGAGCTATGCTGTGTTAACTTTATCAAGCGCTTGTATTCATGTAACTATTATTTGCACGTGTTTTTGCAGACAGTATTTATCATGGGCAATCCATTAGAACCTGTACCTGTTGCATCAATAAATTACACTCTTCCAGTAGCTAATTGTAATTTCCTCACTGAAAACAACCTCATCTCTCTCAGTGCGGCTGTGAGAGTTTGAGGGCTTATTCTGCCTGCTAAACTGGATGCAAAATTTACTGGAAAACGAAGCTTACCTGGCTTGCAATTTAGGTGCAACAAAAGCCAGAAGCATTAGCTAATTCTTCGCGCTAATTCAGGTGGGAAAAAAACTCCAAAGTAAAACAAAAAGTGAAAACAAAGAAACAAAAGGAATCTTAAAACATTAAGAAAAATATTGAACCCATTGCACAGTTCAAAAACAAAACGTTTAAAATTTCAGATAAGGGTCACAAATGAGCTTCTATAATTCTGCAGTTACTTTCTTCTATTTGATTTGCTATTGCTAAAGTAATTTTGCCTGACACATTTCAGATGTTGTCAAGGGTTCACCAGTTGCAGTCATTTTTTTCTTTCTTAGAGGCTAGTGCAGTTCTTTGACTTTCAGCCTGGGAACAATACTGATAACACCAATGTTTTTAGTTGTTGCTCAGTAATTCTTACTCCAATCAAAGACTTTTCAGTCTTATGCTCTGTTAGTGATGAGGGGCACAAGAAGCCATGAGGAAGCAGAAACAGCACACCTAACTCAAACTAGCTAAAGGGGTATTCCATACCACAGCACGTCATGCCCAGCATATAAGGTGAGGGGAGTTACCTGTAAGACCCCAAATCACTGCTTGAGTCCGGCTAGGTACTTGTCGGAGGGTGATGAGCAATTGTATTCCTTCCCTTGTTATTTCCCTTATCATTATTATTATTGATGGTAGCAGTAGTGGTTTTGTGTTAATGAAGCATTAGTCTGGCTTCTGTTTCTGGTTAGGTAAAAAAGGTTTGCAGTTCTGTTGTCCCAGGAGAGTAACTGAATTAATAAGCAAGAGTAAAAAAAAAGAGGTGTTTCCGTTTCTCCTGTTTTGATGTGGGTTTTTTTTTTTTGTGTGTGTGTGTTTTTGTTTTGTTTTTTTTTTTTGTTGGTTTTTTTTTTGTGTTTTTTTTATGACCTCTAATGACTTTTGTTATTTGCTTTGAAATTCAATACTTGGGTTTGTTTGTTTGACTTTATTTCAGTTTAGCTGCTTAATAAAAATAGGTGGGGTTAATTATCCAAAAGGCATAAGCCTTAGCATATAGATCTGTCCAATTTCTCACTACTTTCTAACCCTACTGAGCTTCTGAATACTGTGTGCGTATATATATATATATATATATATATATATATATATGCTCATATCTGTGCATATATATCCATATCAAAGTCCTGGAAAGCTTGCATGTAACTGCAGATCTATGATCAAAGAACAGCCATGCAATAATCAGATTATATTAATTCCTTGTTTATTTGCATTCCCAAAGGTAGGCCAAAGAGCTCCTTAGCTCTTCTTCCAAATGAGCCGCAAAAATAATGAGAAGGGCCTAGGAAGAGCTTTTGAGTGTACACTGCAGAAGAACCTTTTGGCTTTCAGATATAATGATTCAATCCACAAATGTAAAAGGCAGATAGGAAGGCCTAAACCTGAAAATAATGATGAAAGGAAGGACTCATATAACAGAAAATTTGGTGTAATACAGTGAGGAGTAAATATGCTGTCACTGGTATTTGTGTATTAGTTATGTAAATTGAGACATGTTGAGACATAAAGACAGAGATTTGACAGTCATAGAACAACAAGTATTGAGAACAACCAGGAGGATCAGAAAAAAACAGTGAGAATAAACTATTTATTAAGGATAGGTTTGCTATGCAAATTACTGCTTCCAAAGAGTATTAAGTAGAAAGAATAAAACTGCATTATCTGAAAACTGTGCAAGAGGAGCTCAATTATAAATTTGATTCAAATGTGTACTAGCACAGCTCTTATTGCTTAAATCATGCAAAACAAGACTGAATAGCTTAGCTTAAAATAACGTTGTACAAGGAGGATGAACTAGTAGGCCTTACCCTTAAGATATCTCTGCCACTTCTGTATTCTATCCTAACCTTTTTAATTAGTTATGAAATCATTAATCAATAGGCTCTTTTCTTCCAGTTTAAAAATGGGAGTTTCTGAAACAGTTATTATAAAAATGCTATATATATTACATTCATAAATCTTTTATTTCTGTTTTAATAGATGTTACTACTCTCTTTCCTTAAGTTTTCCTCCAGATTTCTTTTATTCCTGAACTAGAAAAAGTTTCTAGCAATCTTTGGGGAATAGTATCAGATCACTATTACAACTACCAGCAAATCTATTGGATTTCTTGTGGACTGTGGTTCTTAGTATTATTATTTTTATTTCTTTTTAATAAAAATATTAATTGTGAAATAAGGATCAGAGGTTCTACTGTTCCTAAGACTACCAGCTACAGAAGAAAAGCCTTTCTTACTATAGTAACCTCATACTTGCTTTTATTTAAGAAACACTGGCAGTAGAAAGGATATGACAAGATATATTTACATGGCCAAATCAGTCTGTAAATGGCAATATGAGAAATGACAAAATGTCTGTGAGAATATGAAGCACCAGTGCATGTACAGGGGTTAATTTTATATAGGAATCCATTTGCATTACAAACACTGTTTTGGGAGAAGAAAAAGGAAGATGATTAAATACATGGCATAGACAGAAGGATGTTTGCTAGCATTGCTGAAACAACTGATGCTAAGTAGAGAAAAAGAAAATCTGCAGTGAGTTATTTAAAGTAAATAATAATAATAAAGTGAGGTACCTAATGTTACTGGGTTTTGGAAGGGACAAGTGAATTTCAAACAAACAAATATTGTCTCACATATATGATAAACAAAAAACTTTAACTGTAAAAAACCATCAGCCCTTTACAATTTTGATTTGAAGCTTCATTTTGTGTGCTTTTGCATAACAAAAGGTTCAAAATAGCCGTGTCAATCACTACTAAGTTACCATTTTATCCTCTCTCCTCATCACAAAAGCAGATTAGCAGAATACATTTAAAGGGATAGTCTGTGTGATCCTGGTTCAAAAAAATATGACACTTAAGCCTAAAACTATTCTTATTTTTATTCGTAAAGGAAATCTTTAGCTTAAAAAACTTAAATTTCAACTAATCATATAGTTAATTAAAGGTGCTTTGCTGAATATCAACTTGTCCTGCTTTCAGACGAAACAGTTACTTTTCTTCCTAGAAGCTGGTACAGTGCTGTGTTTTGTCTTTAGTCTGAGAAGAATGCTGATAACATGCTAAAGATTTTAGTTGTAACTAAGCAGCACTTGCCCTGATCAAGAACCTTTCAGTCTCATGCTCTGCCAGTGAGGAGGGTCACAGGAAGCCAGGAGGAAGCAGAGATGGGGCACCTGGCCCGAACTAGCCAGAGATATTCCATACCACAGCATCATGCCCAGTATATAAAGTGGGGGAAGTTGCCCATAAGGGATCGATTGCTCCTCAAGTCTGGTTGGGTATCGGTCAGCAGGTGGTGAGCAATTATATTGTGTATAATTTGTCTTTCATTTCTCCTTTTTTGCTGTTGTTCCCTGTTATCATTGTCAGTATAATAAATATATAAATATAATAAAATTATTCTTATCTCAACCCATGGGTTTTACATTATTGCAATTCCCCTCCCCATCCCATTTGGTGGGGGGAAGAAGCAAATGGGCAAGCAGCTGAGTGGTACTTAGTTGCCAGCTAGGTTAAACTGTGACACAACTCTAACAAATAAGACATTTTTTTATACCAGTAGTGTGAATTTATGCATAGTTTGCTTAACAGAGCTTTTTAAAAAAATAATGGTTTTTACCCTTCATTTTAATCAAAATGTTGTACTGTCATAGATTTCAAGCAGCATAACTTTTACGAAATGTACTAAACCAAGGATCTAAAGGAATTAACAATTGTTTGTTTGTTTGTTTGTTTTTTTATAATAGATGCTATATCGGCTCTTTATATTCCAAGAAGGGCCTTAGACTGTTCTAAAAAGTTATTAATAATTTTTGTTGTGTTCAAGGATCTTTTGATATGTCCTGCATGGGCGTTTGATATTCACCTGCTAATTTGAAGAGGATTTGAAATCTGAAGTTTCAGTTGGGAAATTGTGAAGGTTTTACTAAGTTATATGTTAATCAGCATTACAGATATTATTTATGTAGGAAAGTTTTTATGGACTAATGTAAATAAAAAGTAAATAATGAAAATAATTCTGAAAAACAACAATGTATTGGTATGAACAGGTATAAGAGAAAAGGTTGTGCATACTTCATAACACACACTGCTTTGAATGACAGTGACATCAGTTCGTCAACAGTGTGTTTTTCAGAGAAGAAAAACTCAATTTTCAGCAGGCTTTGCCAATAAAGTCAAATTAGAAGTTTTAAATCAGGGACACAGTCAGGATTAAAATCTTGGTTCTTCAGCTGCAAAGAAATTGCTGCATAACAGTTTCAATTTGGTTTTCTTATAAAATGCCAATGTTAGAGTTATAGTGGACCATCAGCTGTATAAATCAGGCTTTCTAGAGTCAAGATGTCAGCTTAGTCTTCATGAATCAATTTTGATTCTGAAATAAGTAGGCACCTTTCTAGCTGAACTTACTGAGAGTGACAGACATGGTCTGTGATTAGGCACGTTCGTCCACATGTGTTGCAGCAAATACAACTGAGCTGTCTAAAACATTCAAAGTCCAGTAGCTGTGTGCTTCCTCAAATGTTAATATGAAGTGAGATGGAAACCTTCAACAGGCAATTTGTGAGGGTACCTTCATGCTAATGCTAGGCAAATAGCCTAGATAACATAAAAATAATGTGAGTGTACACGGTATGTATTGAAATTAAATACTGACAAAACTGTCTAAGAGGATATTTGCTCTAAAAATGGTCATGTTGAGCACCTTTCCCCAGCCCAGACAGGGCAGTGCAGCCTTACAATGGTGCATTGGGAACAGCCTGCACCTATCAGTGGTGTGTCAGCATGGGTACAGGAGACCTTATGGGGGGCTTCCTCACATAAAGCTGGAGAAGTCATATCTCCTGAAGAATGTAAGCAAGGGTGAAACCTGAGTTTCAGGGGAGGGGTGTTGGTGGACTCTGGAGGGCAAGGGAACTGCAGGGGGATATTAAAGTTTTTCTAAGGTTTAGTTTTGGAAGGATATTTAGAAAATTGTAGGCACTTATTAACGTTTTGTAAGTGTCTAGCATTGTGTTTTAACTGTTGTCTTTACTAATATTGATCCTAAATGGATAGCTCACTGCTGCTTAATTACATGTTGTTAATAAATCACTTTGATCCTGATTTAATTTAAACTATTTGAACTGAGCAGGTTTTCCCTGCAACACAATTCAGTGCATCTCAAACTTGAATTATCTCCTGCAGTTGGTTTCTCTCCATTAGTAGTTGCATTTGATTGTTCTATCTTAGGAGATCTAGAAAAAAGATTGAACCATATCTATCGGTTATTCCAACCAGCAACATAGATTCTGAATAGATATCAGCATTGCAGAGAATGAAGTTGCAAGCCTTCATCCACATAGTAAAGAAATTATCACACCTAGAATAGCAATCTCTGGGGCAGGGGAATCTAAATGGGAAACATTGTGTTTTCAAAGTCTTATTCTGAAAAGCCATACTGTTACTTGACAGTAAAAGATGGCTGCTGAACTCTCTCAAGCTTTATTGGAGTTGCTAAGCAATGATCAGAAAAAATGCTAGTACTTTCTGCCAATGCTGTTTAAAGGCTTGTGGTTTTTTTCTTTAGTTTTTTTTTTTTGTTGTTGTTGTTTTGGTTTTTTTTTTTTTTGTTTTGTTTGCATAATCATGGAGATGCACTAACTGATGGGCTTTTTATTGAAAAGCAAAGACTACAGAAAAGTGACAACATGTCATGAAAGCGCTTCTATTTTACATAGGTCAATAAAAGAGAAGAATTAGGTGGAGCAGGCTATAGGAGATTCAAAACCCAAAGAGTTTCATTTATCTTATACAAATTAAGCAGGTCTGATCTTAGTTAGGGCACATAGCCAGGGAGAGAAGATCTACACAGAGTAGAAAATCTATTAATTCTAAAGTCCGGCAAAGTATCTTTTCTTTTAGTTAACCACAAGCAAACATATTTTAATGTTTCTCCTGCTGATTTTTATTCTGCATTTTCACACGGCTACACAAACATTTGGATGAAATTTGGCTACAAAAGTACTTTGTGTAGTGGTCTCTTTTTTCTTTTAGTTTGTCTATCAACATCTCATGTAGAAGAACAGCAGGTAAGTTGCCCCAGCTTTACCTGCTGTGTGCACAGCAAGCCCTCTTCCCTCTCCGCTGTCACGCCTACTGAGTCTAACAACAACCACGTGTCATCCCAGCTCCTCTTAAACTCGTTGATACTTCTGAGATCTGCCTTTCTCTGCAAATCTGTTAACTCATTGTCTTTCAGTATAACTAACTGACAATACTTAATACATTTTCTTACCTAT
The DNA here is from genome assembly GCA_032466535.1 of Forpus xanthops. NCBI lineage: Eukaryota > Metazoa > Chordata > Aves > Psittaciformes > Psittacidae > Forpus > Forpus xanthops. The sequence continues at coordinate 6,679 of JASSUY010006569.1, forward strand.
TCCTTCTTAGCATTCAGGTACGCTGCATATACAATATGCACTGATTGCAACAGGTGGCAAAGCAGATGGATAAAAAAATGTGTATATATTACGGGGGAAAAATAATCATGGATTTTTTGTCCTTTTTTTTTTACTTTCTAAATAAACAATATATGTTTTCCAGTTTGTTTCCATTTAAAGTCCCTTGGCACCTAAACAAGCTAGCACAATTTTAGATATAGGTTTCTTTGTATTTATTAAATTTTAAAGAGCTGTAGCTTTTTATTGCTCACATTTTTCAATAGCTATTACATTTCAATTCTGCCAGAAAGACTCACTTCTGTCTGCCAATCAGTGTCAACAGCCAATCTCATCAATGCAACTGGACATTTATTTCAGAAAATTAGCTTACGTTCTGGTAAGCATTATTGATGATGACAAGTGATGCTGAATGATTACTAAGTGGGTAACTTCAAACATATGGAAAATTTCATTTCTGATTTCTTCACAGTGTGATTATCTAGGAGAGCAAGTCATAGTAGAAAATAGTGCAGCGTATAATAGTCATTTAAATATAAAATAACAATTGCTGCTATAATAGAACCTTGATATGCAATTACACAATATATATTAAGAAGGCAGCTACTTCCATGGGGAGCATTTCATAAATGAAGGAAATTAACTGACTAAAAGCCAAATTATGACAGAAACTGACAAAAGCAAAGGGAAAATCAGTGTGAAGGATAATACTCCAGGCTTGATATGTTCAATTATACTTAGCCATTACAGGGAAACTCTCAGGTCACTGAATGATTTGTTCTGCAATGCCTGTAACTGTGGCTAAGTGAAAGGCAGTATCCATCATAACTTCAAATTGCTTTGCTTCTGTGAGTTTGTGCTGTGCCTGTAACATTATTTAAGTTTATTATGGGAGTATTATTATTAAAGCCAGATTTGTACTGAATTACTTAACTTCTCTGTAGACCTAAAAGAACAAAAAAATGTCAGGTGTGTGGTACCTATGTTTATTATTTGAAACTGAGCACCTAATCCTGCATTTAATTTTGCTTTGTTAGTTAAATTGTTTCAAGATATCAGGTGCACTATTAAAGGAAGTAACCTGGTCAAAGTGGTATGAGGAAAATATTGGACAGCAAAGCATGAACTTTTTTGTGAATTATCTCATCTCTATCCTTCTTTTTCTATAACTAAAGTAATTATTACACACCTAAAATCGTGTTATGTTTCAAAATTCTGATGAATGATGATTCAAGTACAGGTAGATAAACATACACACTGACAGTGTCATCTTTAGGTCGTGGGATATAAACCTGTGACTTCAACAGCAAAAATGCAAAAATCTTTAACTAACATAAAGCACTAAAATTGGGTCAATTCACTGCTCAGAAAAAGAGGTGCCTAAACCCACCAAAGCAGCTGAATGTTGCAGTTCCTTTCTGACTGGTTTCCCAGTGGGTGTCATAGGTGCATGAAGAGTGCTTCCAAGTAGCATTTAAGAAAAGCTGAGTATTTAAGATGGGGCTTGAACACCATAAAAAATAGTAGATATGAAATTAGTTCTGCTGCCTCCCAGGTCAATGTTTTGTTTACTATCTTTATCCCAGTTCTGTTCAATATCTTTAGCCATGATCTGGATAAAGGGATAAAGTGCACAATCACTAAGTTTGCAGACAAAACCAAGCTGGGCAGGAATGTTGATCTGTTGATCTGATTGAGGGTAGGAAGGTTCTACTGAGGGATCTGGACAGGCTGGATCAATGGGTTGAGATCAATGAGATTCAATGATGAAAAGTGCTGGGCCCTGCACTTGGGCCACAGCAACTCCATGCAACACTATAGGCCTGAGGAAGAGTTGCAGAAAGCTGCTCAGTAGAAAAGGACTTAGGTGTTGTTTGACAGTCAGCTGAATATGAGCAAGCTTGTGCCCAGATAGCCAAGAGGATGAGGTTAAAAGAGACCTCTTGAGGTCACTGATCCAGCCTGCTTGCTCAAGTAGGGCCACCTACAGCAGGCTGCACATACTCTGACAGTTTTTGAATATCTGCAGAGATTTAGACTCCACAAGCTTCCTGGGAACATGCGCCAATTATTGGTCACTCTTACCATAAGAAAAATTTTTTTCCTATGCTTAGAAGAAACATCCCGTGTTTCAGTTTGTGCCCATTGTATCTAGCCCTATCACTGGGCACCAGTGAAAAGAGCCTTGCTTCATTCTCTTTTCACTAGCCAGCACCTGTACTTTGGGATAAATCCTCCCTGGGTGCAGGACTTGCCGTTACCTTTTAGTGAACTTCATGACATTTCTATTGGTTTTCCATATTGAATGAAAGCAGTTAAATCTTGTTTCATTATACCTTACTTTTGGAAGCTAACTAACTTCAGGCAACTCAGATAAAAGTTTAGATTAGAAGGAAATCAACACAGTTCCCTACATAATCAAAGGCAGTACCTACTTGTCTTTGGCATACGTAAAATTTGTGTTTGGAATATGCTGACATAAACATCGTTTATAGCTTTGAAAACCAGGGACAGTTCAGCAGATCCTTTACAAGTAGATTAGATTTTCATTATTCTAGAGTCCAAAAGTCTTCAGAAGGCAGAAAAAAATCAGGTAGAAAAGTTAATGTTGCAGCTACATCTTTCTTCTAAGTTTCATTTCATGTGGTTTTGTTTCAGTACCCAATATCTCTAGTAAACATCAGTCTGGACCCCGAAAACTTGCTGGATTTAGTTGTTGAAAATGAAAAAAAAAAAAAAAATTAAAAAAAAAAAAAGAGGTTTGTTATATTTGATGGATCTGAATCTGGTTCTAAGCCTCATGAGCTTAGAAAGCTATTTCACACTGATTTACAAAGGCCAATTGTCCTGGGTGAAAAGAAAAAAAAAAAAAAATCGAGAAATCAGTTGTGTATTTTACCTTTTTTTTTTTTTTTTTCACTAAGGGGTAGTGTAGTTTCCAAACTAGATATCACAGGAATTGTTGCTAGGATTAAATTGATGCTTGTAGTCTTGTTCATCAGTTCAATTCCTTATCTAGAAAAGTGTGTAAGCCACAAATGGAAATCACATAAGTAGTTAACAAAACAGCTTTGGAGTCTAGTAACAGCAGTGACTGCTGAGAATTAACAGAACAGTGTGATAATATGTTTTTGGACTAATAAAACAAAGCATGACTATTCCATAGGATTGAGGATACTAGGGAAAGTTTTGGTAGTAGGAGAGGATAAGCTCTCACACAATGTGTGTACCTGATGCACTGAAATTCCACAAGGTAGCATAGGTGCCAGAAACACTACTGATATGAGCACAGCATGCTTCCAGGCTAATACACTTGTACCTTAATTTTTCTGCATCAAAATAGTTCTCTCTACATGACACTGTATTTTGTCATATAAATGTGTCTTTACATCTAAGCCAGAGAAGAAACTAGAAAAGAGACCGTGGGAGAAAATGCTTCTGAAACAGGAAGGCAGTTTTAGCGTCCTGATAAGTTTTGTTTTCACAGAAGTCAACAACAGGCTTCCCACTGAATTCAGTGGTGTGTGGTCAGATTACTGATGTGCAGGTGATCCATAGAAGAAGTACAGGTATTAAAAAATTATATGGCTACCTGGATTATAAAGGTTGTTTCATCCAAAGAAATCAATCTTGGTTGATAAACAAAATAAAGCTGAAAAGCCTATAAAAGTAGAAATCCTACAAGTAAATATATGAAAAGCAAATTAGCTACATGTCATTCCCACCTCTGTGACTACATACAAGTCCTCCTTCAACAACTGCCCAAGTATAACTTCATCCAGGGAACATGCATGAAAAATATAAACTACAAGCTTGTAGCAGTGGAAATGTAATTTTAGTTTATTTCTTTGCTGAAGCAAGGAAGTGTAGATAGCTTGTTTTGATACAACAAAATCAATTCAGCCCTTTTGCAGTGAAAAATTTCCAGGTTTTGCTTAGCAAGTACTTGTGAATTTGATTTATTGTGAAATTTTTCTATTTTGCAGCAAAGTAGCTTTTCACATTTTCTTTTTGTTTATTTGATTTTGGATATGAAGTGGCAAGTTTCCAAGTTTAGAATCTGCTTTTCATATGTATGGAAAATAATAAAACACTTGAGGTGAAACCAAAACTATGAGTCTTTTTTTTGCTATACTACAATCAAGATCTTTTTTACACAGATGTCAACAAGATGCATTCATTGCCTTCTTTCATTCTTTTTTTTTCTTAATTTCTAAAAGTATTTACCTTACATCTTCTTTTTACATAAATATTTGGAAATGCAAACTGTCTTTCAAATTGTAGATCTTTATTTTTTCCTTATTATTTTTAGAATACTCACAAATGCAATAGTGGCACAGTCTTAATCTTCAGGTCATCAGCCATTAAAAACATCCATGCATTGTACAATAAGGATAAGTCAAGGCATAAGCAATTCTATAAAGAATTATAATTTATAGATAAGGGTCATGCCCCCATGTAACATTCATGGCAGGAGATCTGCCCAGGGAAAGGATATGAAAAGGCTAGTGATTTGGATGTTGTTCATACAGTGCTTGGTACCTATGGCTAACATGAAACACTGTCATAGTATTGAAATTATTGAGGTGACTTTAATTTAGGAGACTTTGGCTAGTTTATTAACTATAATACATTAGCAGCATATTGCCAGAATTTACTTAGAGGCACAGTAAGTGATAAAACTGGAAAACCGTGAGAATAAGTACCCCAAAACGCATAACTGAGACTCAAGAATTAAAAAAATGAATTTTAATGGAATACGTTTAAGACAGTAAACAAATTACATACAAAGTATCAAAATACGCATATCTGCTCATATTAGATATAGCTAAACCTTTGTTACCCTTCCTCAACCAGTATAAAGTGGATTTGGCATGAGAAAAATATTTACTTCAGAAAAAAAAATGTTCATTTTTCAAATGCAATTCTTTTATTGATCTTTTTACGTTAAGTTTGCCTTATTGTCAGTTTTACATTATCGTAATTTCACATTACCAGTTTTGAATATTTCCACTATTCATTGAGTGTCTTACTGGTCAGCTATTATCAAGTTACAATACATTAGTACATTTGTATTTTAACAATTCTTTCAAGTATAATTTTCAGATTACTCAGTTTTTCATGACCTGCTTTCAGAAAAATTTCTAAAATATCTGCACAGCTCCTTCTGTTTAAGTATTTATATGATGATTTACAACAGTCATCTAAAATCCTGTCATATTAACTGATGCTAAAAGAAAAATCTATTTTTAACTATGTATAAATTCAAAGCACAAATGCTTTCACAATCAGTTGTATAAGGTAATATTCATTATTACTGTACACAGTTGTGTAAGGTAGTAGTCATTATTATTTGCCGAGTTAACTCTACAAATCCTTTAACAAAATGTAACTTCCAGTAAAACTAAGACTTATATGCTTCTGTATGAAAGCTAAGAAAAAACAGTACAAACAAATTCTGACCTGGCTTTAGAATGATTTTTTTTTTTTTTTTAAGGGAAGAAACAAGTCACCATACAGTTTTTTTTTAATTTTTCTTTTTTAGTATGATTAGCTTTATTCACTTCTAAAACTTACACTATAAAGAGTCATACACATTAGTGACCTACATTCATGGGCTTTTCCAGATCTTCTAACCACTTCTGTGCTTTTGTCATAAAAGAGAGTTTGGCTATGTTTTTTTTAATTAATAAACAGGATTAATATTGGCATTTAAGTTACGAGATATTTTTGTTCTTGTTTACTGAAGAAAGGCAGAACAAGTAAAACACTACATAAATGTTGTTTGCTATCCTCTTTCTATACATCAGCTTGTATTTTACAACTATAAAATCATAGAATGGTTACAGTTGTGAAGGACCTTAAGATGATGTAGTTTTAATTCCCCTGCCATGGTCAGGGATACCTCACACCAGATTATGTCACTCTAGGCTCTGTCCAGTCTGGCCTTGAACACTGCCAGGGATGGAGCATTTACCACTTCTTTGGGCAACCTGTTCCAGTGCCTTGCTACCTGAGTCAAGATGGGTACAAAATTACAAAATGAGAATAGAAACCTTTATAATCAATTTTAAGTTTGATGGCTTTGTAACAGTAGTAATGGAAAATTACTGAGATCATAGAACCAATAGTTAGGGTTGGAAAGGACCTGAAGATCATCTAGTTCCAACCCCCCCTCTCGTGGGCAGGGACACCTCACGCTAAACCATGTCACCCAAGAATATGTACAACCTGGCCTTGAACACTACCAGTGATAGAGCATTCACAAATTCCCTGGGCAACCCATTCCAATGCCTCACCACCCTTACAGGAAAGAATTTCTTCCTCAGATCCAATCTAAACTTTCCCTGTTTAAGTTTGAACCCATT
>JASSUY010006569.1:13164-51678 GCA_032466535.1 Forpus xanthops
CTCATGAAGAGTCCCTCCCCAGCATCCCTAAAGGCCCCCTTCAGATACTGGAAGGCTGCTATGAGGTCTCCATGCAGGGTTTAACATTTCTTTGCCCTGTCAAAATGTATTAGGCACAATTGAGCTGGTCTATGCTATGGCTAACATTTTTCTTCATGGAAATTCAGAGAAGCTTTCTTGCTGCTAATACACAATAAGATACAGTAGAAATATACAAGTTCAGTCGAGATACCTCTGATGGGATAAGCTGCCTGCACTCAGGCTAAAAAAAAATCTTTACTTCAAGGATTACAGTTATCATTCACTAAAAGGAAGATGTTTGAGAATCAGACATTGTTGAACAAATCATAAAACTCCCTGTTATGATCTGAAAATATGCTTTTCACCTAGTCATGAACACACCTAGTTGTCACTGGGCTGGTTTTTATTTTTCAAAATAGGAAACTGCACCTTTATTAAAATTCAAAGACTAGTAATTCTTTGAATAAAACAGTAAAATCTTTTTTGTCCTTCTTATTATGTCTCTGATACATTATAGTAAGTGTGCAAATTTACTTTGATGCATTTTTAATAATTTAAGAATTGCAATTGCATAACAAGAGGAAATGGACTAGAATGTCAGATCCACCACTGCAAAATTCTCCTCTCTCAATCTTATCAGATTTTCATTTTCCCTTTGCATTAAACTCTTCATGATATTTAAATATATTGCATTCAATTTGAAGAATAATGAAAATGTGTTCCTCAGTTATTTTCACTTCAGCCCTAAAGTAATTTGCCACTAACACTAACAAAATACACTAAGAACCAAGCATTTTTGTTATTAGAAATTCAGTTGTTCATTATATTAGATACAGGGTTCATCTTACACTTCTAAAACCTTATTAGGACTTCTTTATAATATATAAAGTTTTAAATTTCTAGGTTGATTAGCATATCCCCTGACATCCTATACTGCATATTTATGATTTGATAATGACAGCATAGTTAAGTCACTTCCTTGTAAAAATGTAATTAATTGCAGTTAATCCAATGGTTTTAAATTTTTATTAATTACCACACCAAATATTTGACATATTCAAGTTTTTCCACCTAAATAGATTAATTCTTTTATCAGAAAGCCTGATCTCTCTGTAGCATACAACTTTATTATTCTACTAATATTTGGTTAAGGATATTTAACACATGCATTTTTTTCTCACCAATGTATTCTTTTGCCCATAATAAATATCCCAAACCAAAAATCATTGGCAGTTTTTCCTCCCAGATCACTGTAATTAAAGCTTTACATTTTATATAGCTGAGGAGTTCTAGGGACTGAAGTTTATAATTTGGTTAAGCCTTAGTAGAGTTTTGAATTTTTGTTTCCCCACAACTGTTTCATTCACTAGATTGATTAATGACAAATGAAAAAATAGAAAACTACACGGCCTGACTCAATCTTACAGGTCTTTTCCAATCTGAATGATTCTACAATTCTGATTCTACATTCAACAAGAAACCAGGACAGAAATGACAATTTTTCATTCTACACTTGCACAAAAACAAACAAAAAAAAAAAAAAAGAAGAAAAAAAACAGGAAAAAAGAAATCCTACTAGAATTTCTACTCTGCCTAATTTATGACATTGCAACTTCTACACTGATTTGACTATTTCTTGCCATGAAAGCAAGAATGCATATGGGTGCAGTGATACTTTGTATACCTGCACAGAGAACTTCAACTAATTAATCTGCATTATTTCTATGGTCAGCACTTTATGGAAGGGAAGCAAAACCAGAGAACTTAAGTATTTGCCGTGATGCAAAGTAGAGAAAATAAACTTGGGTTTCTGATGTAATAATGGTCCCCAAGCACTCTTCCACAACTCCAGTGTGTCAGATTCTATTTGCCTTTTTAAATCTAGTATTCAGACCTGTTTGAATGAAACTAAGAAAGGCAAGCTACATGCATTTCCATAAGTGGGTTTACAGCTGTGAGTGCAATATATATATATACACACACCTGCATATATATATGTATATATATGTACGCACACACAGGATGTATGCCAAAAGAAGAATTATGAAGAATACTACACAATAGAGCTTTTGTCAATTATTTCATAAAGAAATAAAGATTCAAAACAATATAGAATGGAATGGAACAATTAATATAAAACAACAGATAAAACCTGGAACAAGATAATTAATACTCCTTTTAGCATTGGGGTAGGTAAAAAAAGAATAAGAAGACAATGCTTGTTAAATGATAGAATGTGAAAATGAAAAGAACTGACACAGACCTTATGGATATTTAACATTGTGCTGGGAAAGCTGGTGTCTGAATGCATCATGGACGCCCTAGGGCATGACTACACTATTAAATGGTTTATTTAAAACAAAGTTTTAAAACCTGTACAAGGCAATGATGCTAGGAAAATAAAACATTTAATACACATTCTCAAAGAATCTGTGATCCCACTGATGGCAATAAGGATAGCAGGACAAGATTTTTCTTTGATCATAAATGAAGAGGAAAAGACTCAATATGAGGAGGGGTATAACTTTAGGCATACTTAACATATAGAATACAAGACAGTAGTGAACCTGAGTATCTACATTTAACTTCAATGTTACATACAAGTTTAATGATGAAGAAAGGAAAATTAAGAAATATGAGAAAATTAGATTATAATACATACAGTAATTAACAGGCTTTACTTTAATTACCATCAACATTTTAAGTTCATCCACTACAGCAAGTCCTGGGCTCATTTAAGGTTAGCATTGATTCAGTAACTCACTGTAGTTATATCTTTTCACTGACTGAGCATATAACCATGAAAATAAACTCAATCATCTGGAGGACAGCTACAATAGAGCCACTGTTGGTGCTCAGACTAATGAGTGGGCAGTTAATGAGATCAGATGCTCACTAATCTGCTTTACTGGTTTTAAGGCACCTGACAAATCCGTATGTCAATCTAACAGGCAATTTGCCATAAACCTGACACTAGTCATTTAGTGATAAGGCGATCATCTGAAGCAAGTCTGCCCTTCAACAATGTTTAAGTGTTTTCTCTTAAGAGATTAAAATTTTCTTACCTGAATAAAAGTCTAAGAGCCCTTCACTTCAATTAAGATGCGAGTTCCTTTAGCTCAGTTACATTTACCAAAACCACCAGTTCCATGAAGGGGATTCATACCATGCTGCCAGACCTCTGACTGCTCTCCAAGGCAGAGTACACCACCAAGGATGCATTGCAAAGGCGGTGAAACATCTGCTATACTGATGAAAGCTGCAGTCAGAGACAGCCTCACAAGGAGGTACACTCAAACTGTAGTATTCTCACAGCGCTTACAGCCCAGGGCTAAGGAAGCTGTGCAGCAGTAATGTTGTTTCTGTATTTCAGCAAAGATAAAAATGAGATTCTACCTTCATTTAAAATGAGATTCTACCTTCATTTGTACAGAAAAGTGAGAACAGTGGAAGATACATTGCTCAAGCTCCACTTCGAAATGTGAAACGAAAAAGCAGAAATCATTCACCGGCATTTCAGGAAAGTTCTTCTAACACAAATTCATTTTCTGTTTCTACCCTTTGTCAGGTTTGCTCAGTAGTTTCCAGATCTGTAGCTGACAGATGAACAGCACAATCATGTAAAGCTGTTCCTTAGGAAACAAACCTAAAAATGAATACCTAAGCTTTTCAAATATTTTAACCAAAACGTTGCAGTTCAAAATCCATGTTAAAGAAGCATAAATTCATGTGCCAAAAAAACAAGCATTTAAGTCCTTTGAGAAGCTAAGATCGCATTTATGTTCACATATTCTAGCTTCCATAATTTAAATATGTAAACCACAGTATTATATATGCTGCAGGGCATATTAAATTCAACAAATATAAGCAAGGGGCCATGTGCTTTGAAGATATATATAATATTGGAGCTAGCAGGAGGCAAGCTGTTTCTTAGTCATATTTTACCCTAAAATACTTCGTAGTGAACACAGGGATTAGTCTTTGGCTTAGAGACTAGTTTAGAGAATACATGCAGGTGTAAAGTAAGGAAAGATGGAAAGTTATACACAGTTGAAAATTGCAGTTTCATCAACACTATTACAATGTTCAAGGTTTTACTTAAAATCTCAAGAAGTCTGGTGACTTAAAATTTCCCCTTTTTTAAACAATTCCATTTCTTATAATTGTAGCACAATAACTGGAAATACAGCCATATAACCAAAAATGAGCATATAAACCACTTACAGAAGAAAGAAGATATCAGTTCTTCTAAATCTCATCATTCCATTCTTATAAAACAATTTTAAAACCACTTTCATGAACCTGAGTATTTTAATCATGGTGTTGGAAGATTTTTGCTTAGCAATACAGAGAAGTAAAAAGCTATTCAAAATGATCTTGTAACCTCATGCCTGTGTTCTTAGCATTGGGAGAACACCACTGATCTGAGCAGTGAGCACCCCAGAGGAAGCAGCATTCTGTCTGAATGGGAGCTGGATTCATGGTCTCTTGGCACTGTACATCATTTGCCTTTCTTATCTCTTTTATGAGGCATCCATGGATTCTTTTACGTGGATAGCCGTCAAAAGTGCAGAATCAGCTTGATGACTTCTCTTTCAGCTCTGTGCCTCTCCAGAGGCCAGGCACAACTGAAACTTTAATGTGCAAGTAATCTGTTTCCACTGAGGAGCTCTTAGTCTGAATTGTACAAGGAGGAAAGGTAGCTAACATGGCATCTGATCCCACATTCAGAAGAATTTAACACCATCAATGAGCTGCTGGAAGTTTTCAATCTCACATGCTAGTTTAGTACCAAAAGGCAGGATTTGCAGAAGCAAATGACAGCAGTGACTGTAGCATTTGGTTATGTTCAAAACAAAGCAAAACTCTGTATATACTAAGTGCCTGCAACAGTATATAGCATTTTTTCTCAAAAAAAAAACCATGCTAATGCTCAGCACTTTCTGTAACAAAGCACCTGGCAAGGGAAATATATTTACTATTCATCCTAAAAATATTACCCTAAAACTTAAAACTTTTGAAGTTGAAAATATCTGTTGGTTTTTTTTTTTCCTTATTTCTCATGACTAAAAATACATTATCCAGTAAAAATGTATACTTATGGGACAATGATAATTTATTTTGATAACACTCATAGTCAAGCTACAGTATGTGAATCTCAAGTACTGTCAAGAAGCAAAATATTATAGCCTTCTTTGTTTTTTTTTTTTTTTTTTTAAACTATATGGATTTAAATGAATTTTGGTAAATCGGGAAGGATTACTTATAATTCAGAGTTTTCTTACACTGTGCTAAGTTTTTCTTGTAATTTCCTTTTTTTTCATGAAACTAATATTAAGGTTGACATGTATATTATATCAATCTTTTTACAATTACTATCATCTGTTAATACAGCATGAAGTGTGACATGACAAGAATATAATTCCCTGAGAATTATTCACTCTCAGTTAATTTTACAACTCTCTGGCAAAGTATTACATTTACTGCATTTCCCACCACTCAAATATGAAATAAGTGTAAAGGCTGATAATACACCAATAGATCCTATTTGGGAAACCAGTATGGCCTTTATATGTGCAGTAAGCAATGTACCCTTATTACTGCATCAAGTCAGGCTATATTTTCAGCTAACATGGGAGCTGACTCAGAAGAAATGGCTGATTAAGCTTCAGCTAATTGATCATTATTTTTACATTCAAAATAATAATTGCTTCAAGAAGATGGATAAAGGAAAGTCTGAGGAAAAGACCAGTGGTTTAGACAGTATAAATATCTTAATTTCACAGTTATGGTATTTTTATGGTTCAGACTTTCTATGGGTCAGAATATTTCCTTGGAAACACAACTGGAAAAATATTCAATGGCAATTAGGTCCACAGACTTATGTATGTTTAGAAACTCCCTGTCAAAAAGCAAGATAAGGTATGTGGAGTACAGGTAGGTTCTAGCAGCCAGAAAGAATGGGGACAGATAAAGGCGTAAAAATTTGCTGAAGCCTTTTAAAATAATCCTTCACACAGCAGTATTCAAGTCATACTACCGTTAGCCTGCATTGTCAGCAATCACTTTAATGACTTAGGTGGCTATAGACAAGCTATTTGCATGCTGTAAGTGCTACTAAACCTGTTAAAATTATTTCCACCTTATCAACATGATTTTATATATAAAAGCAGGTCCAATAGCATTCTACCATTCAAATATTAGTAACACTTGAACAGCAGTCTAATTTTACAGGAAGACAAAGGTTCTGAGGGTCAAAGTCAGTGCTAGTATAGAGGCATATATGCACTAATAACACTTACATGGAAAAATAAATCACACTTCTGGTTGTACTGTGAGATGATACGCGTCTAAAAACAGGCTGGAATGTAGTGCTTACAGTTCTATATGCTTAGATCCTTGTACTAATCAGGGCTCTACATACTGTGAGGTAGCAGTTAACCAACGATATATCTGCATAAATACCATATACATATTGCTCTGATACCAAGAGAAGCAGAGATTAACACTGGCCTCACCATTTTGGTTGATAATGGACAGCAAGAGTGGCACAACTACAAAGTCAACAAAAAAGCTAAAAAAAATATTATTATGGGGGAGAAAATATGTACAGGAAATTTCACTGTGCAACAACTGCAGCTGAGCACACTAATGTTCTTCTAACCCAAGAAATTAAAAAAAGACAAAACCAAACCCAAGCAACTACTTTTATTTTTATTTTTTTTTTTTTTTAATCTTAATTGTATTGCCTCAAAATTGGTAGGGATCATCAGGTCTGAAACACTCTCAAGGGACAGTCAAAACAAAAATCTATTGACATGCCCAAGATCTTAATCTGAAAATATGTTTGACACTGTAGAAGTTGTTTCTTTTCTGAAACAAAAGGAAAGAATTCGACTAACCAAGTTTCTCTTTTGTTTATGAGACTCTTTTCACTCTGTTTTCTCCTGGGTTTCAAACTTTGATTTGGAAAGAATGTGCGCCTTGAAAAAAGAAGGGAAGAATGGCTTCTAAGGTAAGACAGATGATTTTCTATTAGCTTTGATTTGGGAGCAACAATACTGTTGGCAGAGGATGATGTTCCATGACTCAGGACATTCACTTGGGAGAATCCTGCCTATAAAGACTCTAAGTTCTCTCTGCAAAAATGGGAAATAGGCCATTTGCCAGTATAATTTGTTTTTCATTAATGTAACATGATTCTAGTAGTATGCTTCTTCAGCAGAAACAAACTTGTCCTTAACTGTCTTCTGTCATCTGTCAGAGGTAGTTCATTTTCCTCAATATAAATTTTGTTCTAGTAGCTAAATTATTTTAGCTTCTCTTTCATATTAACTGTTCGGATTCCAGTGTTATAGGGTAGGCATGACATTTGCCATTCATATTCCTTCTGTTGCTCATTTCAATGTATGAACTAGATTTTTTGCAGTAAAAATGCCAATTTAGAAAAATTTACTTTAGGAAGAAAATAAGAATTTTTATGCACCATATTTCAATTTTAAAATATATTCATGTCCTCAATTGGAAGTGTTTTTTTTTGTTTTAAATTACTAATTATATATATTAGTTCATCACAGAGTAGTGATGCTACATTTTCAGATGCTCCTTTGATAATCATATATTGGAACAGGAACAAAAAATCCCAACACCACCAACAACAAAAAATCATATAAAAGAGCAACCTTTTTACCAAAGTGAAATCTTCTGAATAACCTGGGAAAAATTAATTTAAGAATTCTTCCGCACATGAAATTGCAGAATTTTAAGACTTTGTTCAAATTCATTAAAAACCACAGTTGCTTTGGGGGTTTGTTTGGTGGTTTGTTTTTTTTTCCTCTGAACAAAACTGGTCTGTTTGCACTGCTAATCTCTAAAAAGTACTTGAGAGAAGTTATGAAACCAAATTGGCTTTGTGGATCTGAAGTCAAGATGAAAAACAATAATGCATGATGAAGATGTTTCTAACTTCTTCAAATTAAATAGCACCATATTTGCATAACAACAGCGGGGCAGAAATAGCTGAGTTCAACTATATTATTTCTTTTTGTTCCAGAATATAAGAACATTCAAAAAGAAGGTCAAAAGCAACTGATACACATGTGCAAGAGAGATGAGAAAATAAAAAAACAAGAAAAGAAAGTCAAAAAGAAAAAAAAAAATCAACAAGATATAAAAAATAAAAGAAAACTGACTCCTTTGAAGGAAATGAAGAAGAAAGAAAAGAGACAAGACAGAGTTGCAGCTGCACAGTGCAGGAACTAAAGACTCCAGCCAAGGAGTCTGGGGTTTTACTCGGCACGTTCAAATTCTCAGAGGTAGCCTTAGAATACCAGCAATGGAACAATGTTCTGTTCCTCTAAAGATTTCCCACATGCTCTTCCAACAAGCCACTTTACGTATGCCCAATTCTTCATCTACACACTGGAGATAAGACCATGTCCTAGCTGACAAGATGAGCAATAAGATGACAGAGATTATGAGCTGAGGCTTCCAATAACAGCAGTTGCAGTGATGATCAACTAAATTCTGCAGGTAATATATGAGCATTAAAAGAAACTAAACAATTAAGGAGACAGGATTGGATTCCTCTTCTCCTGTGCCCACATCTTATGTAACTACAATGGGAGCAAGAGCAGAACTGTATCAGAGCTAGGGTGTGCTGTGATGCAGAAAAAACAATTAGGAATCTAGGAATTAATAAAAACTTCATTTGTGTCAGATCTGAAATATCTAACCAATATAACTGGCTTTAATTTGACGTTTCTTTCTAGGGTATATGACAGAAATTTAATTAAATCAATACATTTCTCCTCAATGTTAACCAATCCTTTTATTTTCGTGTCTATATTTGCTTCTTGACCATTATTAAACTCAGTAACTCAAGTCAAGTAAATGTGAAAACTTAAAGGAAATGCCTATGATAAGTAGCCAATTAAGTACAAGGGATTTTTTTTTTTTTAAGTACTGTTTTTCTTTCAGAGGAGAAAACTTTAACAGCTCCAACTTCTAGAGCTATACATGAAGAAGGAGGACATTAGGGAAGAAATATGTATGGAAACAATCTATAAATGGATGACCAAGTAATTGAAAAGTTTTCTGTCTTGTTTGCAAAATTTATAGGTACGATTTGTGCAAATGTACATGAGACTACCTGGACTGCCACTGGGTGAAGGTTCTGATGGACATATTAGGAACTTTCACTGAATTTTGGAAAAGCAATTATAAACCTAAATGAATGTGAAAGTGTTTTCTTTAGGGGAAAATGCCTCTTAAACCACTTATTTTTTTACAAATGCACCTGAAGAGAAAAACTCTTTTAGTACTGAGAGGCCTAGAGTACCTTTTTTTTGGTTCTGTAGACTCGATTAAAGTGTATTCATGAGTCAACGCCCAAATACCCACATCCACGAGCCTCACAGCAGTACACAGTCATTTTCATTCTGAGATCTTGCTTGTACAAGCTGAGTCCGCAGAAAAAGGAAAAGAAAAGGAAAAACAGCTCTATTCTTTACTAGGAAGAGAATGAAACAGGATGGGCTCATTGCTGTTACACTAGGGGAAAGTATAAAACCCCACTGGAAAAGAAACAAAAGCTGGAATATTAAACATCCAACCTCACAAGTACAAAACTGAATGTATGGATGCAAAAGCAGGAGGTTCCCTTCTACCACCAACCAATCCAGCAACCAAAAAAGCTGTAGAAAATTTGTGATCAGTGCTTGTATGAGACCGACTGCTGAATTAAGTTCCTGTAAGACCACTGTAGTTTGGGCATATTGCTTTTTTTCTAATAATTTTATCTCTAAATTCATTTTAATTCATCTGTAACCAGCTTCTAATAAGAATCTTCCACAGGTATTAGTCTATACTTTAGTGAGAAAAGGTTCAACCTACATATTCCTTAGCAACCAGTTTACCACATATACAAAGCAGCACTATTTCTAGCAGCAAACCTGATTGCAGTGATCTGTGTCATTCCTGATGAGAATCTATGACTTTTTCTTGCCATTTGAAAAATAACTTTTTGTCAGCTTCACATTCCCCAAGTGCAGCATAAAGAAGAATGCTTTTTCCAGTATATTTCCACCCAGCCTTATCAGTCCTTCTGCTTAGTGACTTTTTTTGTTACATTTGCTATTGAATCCTAAATCAAGCTAAAACAAGTATAAGAGGCATTCTTGAAAAAATAGTCTTCTGCATTCTTCATCATTTAAATAGATCAGCTGAAACAAGCCACCTCAATAAGAACAGGATTCAGAGAATAGCCAGGCTGAATTATGCTTTTAAATTTAAAAGTGATCATTGTGTTTACCTCCAGAGAGCATTCTGAGATAAATGGCTGCTATTAAAGTGATGATCTTATTAACACATGGCAGCCTTTCTTCTCTCATATGCTGTGAAGAAAATAGAATTATCCCATTTGGATTGGAACCCATCTTATTTTCCCATGCTTCACAAACTGAGTGAAATAAAGACACTACCACTAAGTCTTAGCTATTGTATAAAGAACAGACCAAATTTCTTTTATCCACACTTGCAGAAGTGCAAAACTGTTAAAAGGATTCTAATTACTTCCTGCAGATTCTCCTATTTTTCCTCAAATTAAGATCACATTATTTCCCTTTTACCTTGGAAACATTCAAATGATTCTTCCATCTCTCCCTCACTATCAGCCTCCTCCTGCATGGGGTTGTGATATTAAGAGTAACAGCACAAACTTTCCCTTTCTTGAAAATCAGAAGCACTTCACAATATTTTACAAGTGCTTTGCAAAGGCATGTAGAATATTAACTGTCACGTCGTATAAGTGCTCTGCCTAACATTACAGCCGATTCACAGGTTGACTGTCTGTGACAGGTATTAAAAGACAGACTGAACTGCCCAGTATCACAAGATGCAATAGGTCTATCAGCACCAAGAAATTCTGGATGGTGGTTTTCTGCCTTAGCCACTTTTCTGTGCCCTAACAAAAAAGGATAATGAAATAACATTTATTTTACCCATACTATCTGAAGAGTTAATATTCTCACTCTTAAGCATCAAGTTCCCATGCAAATTAAGCTTTCTGTCAGAATTAACCCTTAATGAAAGAGTTTAGTTTGAAGCAACCCTGAAAGACATGCACAGCCAAAATCACTATTCAAAGGCACTGGCTAAAGAAAAGATCCTGTGACTAAGTTTTTGTCTTACACTGTAACACAGTCTTCCTCTTAAAATTCAGTCTAGAGATATTACACAACAGAGAGATATCAAAACAAAAATTATTTATGAACATTTTGAAGAATTTCTACATAGCAGCAGAGAAAAGCTTTACAAACACGTATGTCCTTAAATTAGTCCAGAGGTTAATTCCAACTTTAGTCACTGATTTAGAACACATGCAAGGCATCTAACCACTCTGCACTAATAAAACTAACTTCTCTGAGTTTTAGGGATTTTCTTTTATTAAATATTTTAAAGTGCTCTGAAACTGTTAGAAGAACTTTCCCTGAATAGAAAATGCTACTGGACATCACTGTGGGAAAATGATTGTTATCTTAATCATGACATCAAGGAATTATGTCATCAGTTAAGCAAAAGGGATAGAAATACCTACAACCCAGCTTTTCCCCCTGCATTTTTATGCGCTTCACCAACATGTACTAAATTGATATTCTCCTAACACCATAATAAGAAAAGAGAGTACTGATAGCCTCTTTTTCTCCAGAAGGCATCTAAAATTCAGGGGACATAAGTGACTATTCCCAAGGAAAAAGCAATAACAAGCACAGTGGTGACTCATTCAAGTGCAAACTGGCCATCAATCCTTTTCCCTTTATTTTTCTAGGTTTTTAGCTCTTCTAAATCCTTAAAAATAACTTGGGTCTATACCACATCTAATGGAAAAATAGCAAGCAAGTCTGAGGAAAAATACAAGTAGAAATAAGGCCTCTTACCTAGCTCATGTCATGCCAAGAATTTACAATATTACAAGCCAGCAACATAAGTTTAGAAAAACACAAAGGTCTTTTGCTATTATCTTTCAGGTGAGAAAGCTATTGCTTCTCTCAAATATTCTAATTCCAAAGATTTTTCTCCTAGGTTGAAGTCTGACTGGGTGCTTCAAGAGCAAAGCCAGCCTTTTATCCACTTGATTAGGCCCAATCACTTCTGCTACTAAAAAATTAAATTTTATAGGATACCAAATACTTATTTTTTCTATAGAAAGCAAGATATTTTTCTTGCTTTATCAAGCAGATAACAGACTTATGGCATATAGACACAAAGAGCAATTCATATGACTGTTATTTGCTGGGGGTGGATGGTTATTGCTCTTACTATTTTTGTTTAAAGCCATCAGCACATGGGAAAGGTTGGGGGCTTTAGTTAACATCTAGACAGTCAAACATATTAGGACCACAGAGGAATTTATTACATTTATTTGTAAATTTAACAAAAATTCACAGTGCTGTTTTACAGCACACACTGGCCAAAACAATATTGGAGTCCAAACAAAGCCTAGTTGTCTTGAAACAGATGTTAAAAAGATGTGAAGTCAGATATAAAAAATGACAAGGGACCTAAAATCTCGTTTATTATATCTTGCAGGGAAAAAAAAAAAAAAAAGATTAAAAAATTTCTCATGAAACATTATTGATGAATAAACAGCCTGCAATTGAATTCCTTCACTTAACTGCAACTGCTATTTAAAGAAAAGGTTATATACTAAATAAATTCTGGAAAGCATAAAAATTAGTGCAGAAGAACTGACCAAATGTTGGTATACAATCTGGGAGAGGTTGAAGCATAAGTGTTCTTTAAGAGAAAAAGTTGATATATGTTTACTATAATGCTTTTCAGTGCAGTCCAGAAAGATTAGAAAGGAAGATGAGCTGGAAAGGCAAGAATGAACATGCAAAGAACTGATTTTCTCTATTTTGCACAACAAATACATAAGAAATGACACTTTTACTGCACTGCGTAGAGGTTGGCAGAATACATTTACAGATAAGCAAGGATCAAATTATCTGGATTATTTATTGTTAATTTAATTCCAAACCCATGTCTCCAGTGGAGCTCCACTGAGGCAATCAAGCACCTCTATGTGAGCCCTTGATTAGGAGGGGAAACAAGGAGACAGGGACAGGGTTAGGTCAGATAATTGTAATTGTCCATTTCCATAAAAAGAAGATCCAGTCACTGACAATGAAACCCACACAAGTTCAGCAGAGAGTAAGAAAGGGGGCTTCTGGGATACTGAAGGTGACACTGGAAGAGCTGCTTCTGAATAAGCTGCCCTCTTCTGAAGATTATTCTAAAACTTTGCTGAGAGTGACACATATCCAATCACGCTGCTAACTGAGGCAAAAGTAATCAGCTAATTACCTGCTTTACATAATGAGTGAGGGACCTGTCAGTAAGAATATTTTCACCCAAGGAAAACCAATAAAAAGGAGAAATAACACTTCTTATAAGCATAACAGGGGCACTCAGGAAGGTATCTGCAGCTAACAAAACTAAACCACTGCTGAAAGAAAGTGGTGACTTTGATGGTAAAGAATTGTTACCTTAAATGTTATGATCCTGCCTTAAAAACTGAAAGCCTTAATCTGACTAACTGAACATGTACTTGGTATTAAGATATCTTCAACCTGTGCTGACTATAACTTCAGTTTATAAAACCAAAATAACAATTTGCTTTAACCTTTCCATGAACTCTGTACTAAAAACTGGATGAAACATCATTTTACTAATTCCTGTAAATAGAGTCATAGAATCATTTAGATTGGAAAAGACCTTTAAAATCAAGTTCAGCACTGCCAAATCTACCACTAAACCATGTGCCATGTGCCACATACACACATCTTTTAAGTACCTCCAGGGATGGTGTCTCAACCTCTTCCTTGGGAAACCCATTCTAAATGGATTAACACAGTTCACTACCTCTCTGGGCTCTGCCATTCGGCCAGTTTTTTAACACAATGAAAACTACACCCACCCAAGCCACAAGCAGTCAGTGCCTCAGGGGAAGCTGTGGGAAACATTGTCAAAGGCTTTATTAAAGTCTAGATTGACAAAATCCAATTAAGGATGGGGATCCTCCTTAACCCTCATTTTATTGCTAATGTATTTATAGAAATCTTTTTTTATTAGTCTTTTATGGTAGTAGCAAGATGAAGTTTAAGTTGAGCTTTAGCCCTTCAAATTTTCTCCCTGTTTGTCCCGGGTTAAGCAGTAACAGTCACTTTTCTCCTTCTTAGTAGCTGGTGCAGCGCTGTGGTTTTGACTTTTGGCCTGGGAACAGCGCTGATAACACTGATGTTTATATTTAAGGCTTAGAATGTTTGGTTTGACCAAGGACTGTCCGAGTCTCATATCTGCCAGGGAGGAAGGGAAGCCAGGAGGAAGCAGAAACAGGAAACCTGACCCAAACTGACCAAAGAGGTATTCCATACCACAGCATGTCATGCCCAGGATGTGAAAAAACGGAGGGCAGTTACCTGGAAGGGTGGGGGGTTAGCTGCTGGGTCAAGCTTGGTATAGGGCAGTGAGCAGTTGTATTCTCTTTCCTTGCATTTCCCTGGTCATTATTATTATTGGTGGTAGCAGCAGTGGTTTGTGTTAAACCTTAGTTACTAAACTGCTCTTATCTCAACCTGTGGGAGTTGCACTCTTTTGATTCTCCTTCCCACCACTTCGGGAGTAGGTGGAAGAAAGAGGGGAGAGTGAGAGAGCAAACTGCGTGGCTGAGAGGCTTAAACCATGACACTGTTCAACCTCATAACATCTTTGCAGTCCTACTGAGTTGCCTGCCCCTTGTTCCAGAGGTCATAAACTCTCCTTTTTTTCCTGATTTCCAGCCAAAGCTCTCTGTTCACTCAGGCCAGATGTCTTCACCACTGGCTTGTCTTTTAGCACACAGGGATGGGCTGTTCCTGTGTCTTTAAGATGCCCTCCCTAAATAATGTTCAGCCTTCCTGGACTCCTCTGCTCTTCAGGACCATCACCTAGAAGACTCTGC
This sequence comes from Forpus xanthops, assembly GCA_032466535.1. Taxonomy (NCBI): domain Eukaryota; kingdom Metazoa; phylum Chordata; class Aves; order Psittaciformes; family Psittacidae; genus Forpus; species Forpus xanthops. Next base: position 28,187 of record JASSUY010006569.1, read on the forward strand.
CAACCAGGCTCCTAAGCAGGTTAAAAGCTGCCCTCCAGAAGTCCAAAGTAGCAGTTCTGATGACCCCCTCCTTACTTATCACGAATGAAAAACTCTTATCATTTCATGACTGCTGTGCCCAAGACAGCCTCCAAATATATAGTGGCATAGAATGCCATTATAGCACACAAGACTTCCCAGGAAAAGGGCTTTTGCCTTGGAAGACCTTCAGTATCACAGAAATTAGCATAATTTAAAAAAAAAAAATGCCTAATACAAAAAACATAAGGTAAAATGTCCCAAAGCTTTTCATTACAATTATGACTACTACACAAATCTCAGATTACTTTAGTAGTATCAGGACAGTCAGAACAATGGCCCAGAACCAAGAACTAATGGAGAGTTCTCACTGTCAGTAACAAAACTACCAAATATTGATACTAGGAACACTGTGACTTTGGAACCATGGCAGCATTAATAATGACATAATAAAATAAATCTGACTGCAAATGCTCTTGATAAAATTGATCATTCATTAATACCATGTATCTTTTGCAAAATTTACCTTTGGCTAAACACTGGCAGTAAACATGACCATAAGGCAAGAACAGCTTTGCAGTTATTTTGCTACATTATCATATATGACAATATATGTATTTTATATCTATTAGTACTCAGTCATAAAATAGAATAAAATAGAAGTATCCTCTGTGTTCCCTGATACTGTTTGAAAACTACTTTCACCATTTGACACATTACTCTTTTCCCCTTAAAAGAAAAGTGCAGCGGAGAAAAGTAATGAGGGACTAGAATGATAAACAGAAACAAACACCATTCTGCAAGCCTACATTTCTAAGATTTTGATTTTGTTACATGATTGAACACCTCTTTGCGAATGCAATGTATGCTTGCACGCTGAAAATCAGATAATTTCATATCTTTATAAACTCGTATTCTCTACTGTTATTTGAACAAGAAATATATATAGAATATGATCTTTGACATTTTAATTAAAGCCTATTAAAAAGTCTATTGCAAGTAATAAAGTACAAGCTGTCTTGCTGATTTTAACCTGCATTGCAACTGTGTCATGAATTCAGATGACCGTGGATAAAAATCTTTCACAGCTAAGAGCATAAACTGAATAAAAAATTCTGAGGCTGACACCTAATTAAGATATAGTTCACCTGATGAACAGAGTTCTTCATCAGTTACTGTGTGTTACAGTGGTTCAGGGCTATATTTAAAAGGCCATTAAAAATGTACCTGAAGGCAAAGTTAATCTTTATATTTGACAGATAATAGCAGCTTTTTTTGCAGTAAGTAGAGAAGTGAATATTTTATTTCTTTATGATCTAATGACCATTCTTTTTAATCTTAATGGAGTACAGATGAACAAGAAAATATGCTTAAGGGACATACTAATACATCAATTATGGAAAGTGGGAAAGTACTTTAAAAAAAGTAACAGCAATCTATTGTAAATTAATATCTTTATAAGCACTCCTAGCACAAAGGGAGAGCTAGAAGAGATGCATTTAAAATCTATCCAGATTCTGCTCATTATAGATATGTTCTTTTCAGCTCTTCAGTAATGCAGCAATCATGTAATTAACTTTTGAAAAGGGAAGCATTTAAACCAACTGTTTATGTATGGAACACAGTAGGTTTTCCCCTTATTTTTCCAGTGAAAATGAATTTTTCCATCTGCTTTCCTTAACATTGTTGCAGAAGTGCTGAGACTGAGAGGCACTTCTTCTGAAGTTATTGCAAAAGTAAAAATGTGATTCCACAAGCAAAATAGAAGCTAATTTTTGGTCAAAGGAACAAGAAAAATAAAGGCAGACATATAAATAAGCTCTGCTCCTGCTTAACTATGAACACTATATATCCCACATAAAATTCCCTGAAATTTCACTATGAAAAACAGATCTGAATTTTATATTGGAAAGTTTTTTCTTTTCAAATTGTTTTGATTTTGATTTAGACCTCTGTCCTGTGAGGTGACATGAGATGACACACCCCAAAGCATCTGTACGCCCCAAACCCACATACTTACCCTAAGAAGAACGCTTACAGAATTTTCCTAGTGAAATAACTGGGGCTACAACCAACAAAGACCACAGCTGTGAAGCTTTGAAGGACTGATTCAAGTACCATTAAAGTAATGGGTGCTTCAGTTTAATCTAATGAGCATTGGATACTATATGCTGTAATTTCAAGGAAAGATGTCTTTATTTAGCAAATCTCAGGACAGGCCACTCTGGATTCTTATCTTGTACACATGCTGTTGTAATTTTAAATTTGGCAACAAAAGCCCAAGGAGCTATTGTAGAACAGATCACCTTGAGGACTGTTACTCTGTGATACAATTGTTTTGTTCTGTTTTCTTCCTTTGTTTGCTGTCTTTCAGTGCGTTGAAACACCATGAATCTAAAGTGCAAGCAAGCTACCCCTCCAGAACAACAGTTTCTGCCTGAGGAGTTAATGCAGCACAACTCCTGTCTGTTAAACTCAAACCATTCCTTACATCCACAAGATGTCCCAGGAAGATGAGTCCCAAGTGTGCAAAGATGCACTGACTTTCACATAGGCAGGCTTCTGACTGAATTAAGAAACACGAATATCATTGATATTATATGAATAATCAAGGAGTTACCTGCTTTTTATGTTCTTAACATTGCTGAGCAGATGATAAGTTTAGAACAAACCGAGTATATTCTCCTACAGACATTCATGTGCACACATACAAAATTCAAACAGTAATCTGTAAAAATACCTTCTATCAAAAGGACACAAAAAACCTCAGGTCTTGTTTTTTCTGAACTTACTGCATTGCTTGTATCTGACCAAAATAATTCTGAACATCACACAGTTTTGGGGCAACACCACTGATACTGAAAGTATTGTGTCTGAAACTGCGTTTGAAATCGCACTATCTAAAGAATTGGTGTAAACCCAGGGCTGACAGTGACAACAGACCAGCAAACACACATCAGGTATTAATGCAGGGAAACCTATTGTCTTCTACACTGCAAGTTATGCAAATTAAATTAATTATTCTTAAATGAATACTGTTAGATTATATTCTAGGATTTAATAGTAATGTGGTTAAAGTGACGAAGGATGTCTGCTCTTCCCTGATCCTTTTTTCCCCACATTGCCCATGAACATACATGGAAAAAGACAAAGCAAGAGAGAGAAAAAGCACAGCAGAAATTCACATGGGCATTATTTCTGCTCAGTTTTCTTTTGGGGGCTGGGAAGAGAAGAGAAGGAAAAAAAAAAACCAAATAAATGGGGGGGGCGGGGGGGGGAACACACAGATAAAATGTTCAAAGTGGCAGATAACTGATAATTTACTGGCAGCTTTTGTATCTTAAGAATAGATGTCTACTGTGGGTATTTCTTTGCCTGTAGAATTGAAATGAAACATTTTTATATGACTAATGGCATACTAAATTTTTAAACCTTAATTTCACAGGGTGATTATCAAAGCAAATTTATATGGGATATAGAAAAATTGTATTTCCATTTGCAAAATAAAAAGAACAAGCTTCTGTAACTATGTTTCTAAGAAGGTCTCTGTGTGGGATTCAAACTCCTATACTTAAAAAGAAGTCATGCATTTTTAATTTGCCATCAACACGATCTGTTTCATGAGTCTTACAGCACAAAGTCTTGTCATATAGTTCAAATAACCAAGAGATTTCATTTGTTTGTAGTATTGTCACTTCTTTAAGCCAAAGAAAAATGAAGAGATGGCAACAGACCTTGTTTGCAAATTATTTTTTGGAACTTCTGGATTACTTTTTTAATCTAAAGATTGTTGAAATGCACATGTCTTGCAAGAAAGAGAACTCGACTATTCACGGTTGTGTATTGTAATTATCTTTGTACACATGCATTCCCCTTTGCATATATAGAACTGAACAGATTGCAGCAAACTATGCTAGGCTAGACTAGACTAGACTAGAATAGATTAGAATGGTTAGGGTTGGAAAGGACCTTAAGATCATCTAGTTCCAACCCACCTGCCATGAGCAGGGACGTCTCACACTAAACCAGGTTACCCAAGGCTCTGTCCAACCTGGCCTTGAACACTGCCAGGGGTGGAGCATTCACAACTTCCTCAGGCAACCCATCCCATGTTTCACCACACTTACAGTAAAGAGCATCCTCCTTATATCCAGTCTAAACTTTGCCTGTTTAAGTTTTAACCTGTTACCCCTTGTCCTGTTACCGCAGTCTCTAATGAAGAGTCCCTCCCTAGCATCCATATTGTTTAAAACTAATGAAGACCTATATATTTCTTTGATTTTTATTTTAAATGCAATAGCCACACTAAATTTTTCAGCAGAAAAAAATGCAGTTATGGAAAACTACTTTTAGAGGCCCATTCTCAGCTGTAAGAGGAATGAAAACAAAAAAACATACATGTAACAAATTGAATTCTGAAAATTGCTCCAAGGAATTGAAGCTGTGAGGATGGAACGACAGGGATGATTCAGCTGAGTGTTTGAACTGACCTAATTATTTTGGAAGAACACTAGAAGCAAATGTTAATTTTGTTGTTTTGGATCATGAATGTAAGGAACAAGAAAATGCCAACTGAAAAGAGTCTGTAGATATTAGCCTTAGATTCGTGTGGAACTAGATATATTTACAAAATTTTATCTAGAGCCTACATTACTTATGCTAGAAGTACAAGGATTTGTCTTCAGAATCCTGCACGGCTCCAAAGCACAGCTTCTTCCTCTTAGCAACTTGAACATAAATGATAAACCATCAATTTGTAGACCCCAACCTCTATGACTATGAAGCCAACTGAAGATTAAGTCCATTAGAGAGAAAAAAAATAATGAACCAAAACAACCAAACCAATAAACTTCTTCCTCTGTGTGCAAAGCACCAACTGTCCATTTCCCATCTCTTCATTCCCCTTACCTTCAAAGTATGAATTTTCTTTCAAAATGAAATATAAGTACAGTTAATAGATTAATAAGTATATTTGAAATGAAAAGTTGCAGTTTTGATTTATGTATGCTCAAAATGGTAGTCATCAAGAAATCATTTATCATTCCACTCTCAAGTAATATAGGAATTTATATCTAAATAGAAGCAATAAATCCCATTTCATTTCACACAATTTAAAATGTCATATAGCACAAATGCACTCACACTTATTTAATCTTTGTTTGTAGGTACATCTGTCTGCCAGATACTCAATAACCAATACCCAAATCAGCAAGTAATGTAAAAAATTTATCTGATATACATATCAAAATAACTTTATGAACTATGTAGTCCAACTTTACTTTCAGTCTAGAACAAAATATCATAATAAACTCTTTTTCATATTTGAATGGAATTTACAAAGAGAAGCTATTTTAAAGTGTTGTATTTTCTATGTTGATATTTATTCTTAAATAAGATACTTTTAAAGTACTGAATTTATTAAAAATAATGAAAATATTTAAAAGTCAGTTAGAAAGGGAGAGAGGCAAAAATCACTGGATCCTCAGCATCTAAATTAGTACTACCAATTTATGGAGAATATGACACAGATTATGATTTTAAATTGCATTTGATTTCTGCAAATACTTTATCCAGTCAGCTGATTTCCTTTTTCTTTCCCAAGATTGACTCATACAGTATGAAACAAAATTTTGTAAAAGGAATATACTGTCTTTCCAAATTAGATGACAGAGTATATAGGTAAGGTATAGTGCCTAAGCACCTCATAGACCACTCCAGGTACAATGCTGGCCTCTTTTCACTCATAAAGAAGAAAAGTAGCTGAGGTTCTCAGTGTTTATTGTGGCAAAGCATTGACTTACATATTGTCCTACAGGTTACTATTTCACCCAAATTCCCCATTGCTATTGGAAAACAAATTTACTATAGAATATTAAGAATATGTTACCACTGATGCCAGAATATGACAAATAAGTTAAGAAGAGAGATGACTGACAGAGATCCCAATGACGTCTTTTAAAAAGGAATCCAGGGAGTTTGTAACCAACAATTAATGACAATAATAGACATTGTCATCTGAGCCATATGTTAACTCCTGAATATGTTTCAGGTTACAGCATATGTTACAGTTCCTAAATTCATTCATGTATTATTTCATATCAATGTTTGACTGGTGAACTTCAAAGAAATGTACAACCTGTAAGCTTGTTGGTCTTTCTTGCACCAAATACTAGTCAACAGCATTAACCTTCCACTAAAAATAAGTAGTCCTGCTTCTGTTTTTCACTGACATAAATTACAATAGTCCTTTCAAATTCAAACTGAAAAAGCCATCTAAGAAAACAAAGTTAAAAGTTTAAATAATGACTGATGAATATCCTCCCTATTGGACCACTTGTTTCATTACATATTTATACATACGTAACATAATACCCGAGTATGCTTATTCACTGCACATTAAATGCCATAAGAAGTTTTGAGGTCAGTATCTGATCTAGATATTTAACTGGGAGGAGCTGTCTTGGAAAATGACACCCAACAAGTAACATTCATATGTATGCATCCATATTTTGTAAATATGCGTGATATTTATATGTCGTATTTTACTGAGTGTTCTACTGGAATTTAGGTTGTAATAAGCATTTGATATAATCACAGTAACTGAGTTCTGAACTGAGATTCCTAAACAAACCAACCCCTGAAAAGCTAATGCCTTTAGGATGATGAACTTGGCACTGTGTGTTTTCCTCCTCAGTATAAGTTGAAAATTTATCTGAATAATGAAGGATTTACAAGTCAAATGAGTTAGTAAGACTCTTCAGCTTCAGCTGTTATACTATGCTGTTCCTCTGAACATTATTTACAATTCATCAAGAAAGAAAACAAGAGATGATACCCTCGTTACTGGCAAATGCTGCTAGTGAGACTTCAGGCACTTCTTTAGCTTTTGCAGGACCTACCCTATAGGCAGCTGAATGCTACCAGCTATGCATCCACTTCTTTTAACCACGGGTTAAGCCACTCAGGTGAAAATATTCAGGGAGAAGTCAGATCTTCCTAGTTTAGTTTTGAGGGGTACTCTGGACTCTTAAAAAACAGACTTTGCTAAAGTCAAGAGGAGTTTAGGCAATGCCTCCCAGAGTAGGAGGGGCCTAAGTATCTGCTCTACAAGCCTGACAAGCAATTTGTCATTACTGGTGTTAACTCTTCTACCGTTTGTGTTATTTAACGTTCTGCTTGTGTTGCTATAAGACAGTTCCTGAATGCCTTAGAGTCACTCCCCAAATGCATCTGTTGTTTCCTATTACAGTTTAGAGCTGCCATTCCAATTTGTAATTTGAACGAAGTAATAAAACTAATTCTTCTGACTGAAGTCTGGTGCTAGGAGCACTGAACTACTGTTGTCAGGTAGAGTTTGTCCCTCAGCCTATCCATGCAAGAAGAATCAATGCACTGTAAATGTTCACGCTTTAAAAATACTACAAAGAGTAGGCTGAAAGAAAATAATCTGAAACTTATCCCATTGCATCTTTCCACTAGATGAATCTGCTACAGGATAGTAATAATTTTGTGACAGCAGAACCATATGATAAAATCTAGCTGCAGGAAATGAAAAGGCAGGATATTTTAAAAGCCTTTAAAATCAGCAAATTATGTCTAGCAATCCAATCATATTACCTTGATCAAATGACATTTCCTAGTGACTTTTATGTCTGCATACTGGAGAAAAAAAATACGGCATACTGTCCAAAGAAATGGACCTACCCGAAGCAACTGTTTGCCTCCTCTAGCATTTTCTTACTGGTATCCAAGTATCAGAGATGCAGAGAAAAACTTTATAAGCTTTGATGGGCTTCTCTAGCTCTTCTAGACATTAAAAAGGGGCAGGAATTTCTGTAAGTTTTATCATCGGGATTCACTGAGAAAAGACAAGTCTTTAAGTTAAACCCTGCTTTTTTGCAAAAACAATTCTATCTTGGTTAAGGGTCCTTTTTATTCAAAGAGAACTAGATTACTGCATTTTACTGAAAAGTATTTTCTCCTGTTTCATATTAGAAATAGATAGTCTGTGATAACTGGAAGAAAATTAGCAGCAAGGAAAATTAAGGTAAATAAAAAGGAAACTAGCTGTTAAAATCTTAACTGGATCGGTTACACAAATTGGTTTATACCAACAACTGAGTAATTATTCAGAGGGCAAAACTTCAAAGACTCCCATACAAGTTAGAGGTGTGAAACCTCTGCAATTCATTAGGCAAGACTGCAGCTCCATTTGCACGTGTAAATCAACATGAGATTATTTCCTAAGAAAATAACACCTTAACAAAAGTCTGCTCAGTACTGACAATTTCCAAACTCATTTTCTAATTTTAAATAGATGAAGAAAAGTCCTCCAACGTAACATTACACACGCACCCAGTATATTGAGACAAAATTCTTGAAATAAAAATAGCAAACACCTATCCTCTTTCTCTACAGCATGAGTGCACCATATTGCACACAAATTGCAAGCACTGTTTCATGTGAGGGAAATACCTATCCACCACAGAACTACAGCAGTTAAACAGTTTATAGATCACAAGTGCAAAAATTCTCTGATTTTCACAGATCTTTAATACCAAAGAAGACCTTAATTTTTCCGTGACAAAAAAATGCCTGGCCTAACTCTGCACATAACTAATACAAGTGCACTAAAGACATACCACAAGTCCAAATAAGCAATGGCAACCAGGGTGTTTCACTAAGATTTTACAGCTCTACTGTCAAAGAGTGAGTTACCAGTATTTTTAAAGCATTTCCCTGTTCCTTTTACTAAACCTGTTAAGAAGCAACTTGACAAAGCATGAAAAAAATACTGTTAACTAAGATGGGGAAAGAACAAGACAGAATGAAGGATTGTATATAGAATGAACCTTTTGCTTGTTAACTAAGTGACTTGGACCACAGTGGACTCTATAACAATGATAAGGAAGAGAACTCTTCAGTTAATGTTTAGGGAAACCAGTTAGAACCAACTAAGGAGCTGGCAAATGCACAACAAGGCCGGCCAACTCCAAAGTTCAGCTAAAGGATACAGTGATGAAGAGGAAGATGATGAAAAAATGTCCACCAGGGATCCCAAAGACCACTACCATGCTACTGTGTGCATACAGGAGGAATTTTCTGGAAGAATGATGTCATGTATGTGTGGCTTTATGAATATGCAAGTAATGTAATGAATATGTATGTTTGATGATTATATAAGCACAGCTTGTTTGGTGCTTGAGTGAGACACTCAGAGAAGCTATCCCCTGTGTCTCCCACTATCACAATAAAGAATACCTACCTTTCAACTTCAACTTTCTTGGCAAGTTCATAGAGTTTTTCTACGAATCATAACCAAGCTACCATTTTGCAAAAGTATTTTGGCCTGAAGTGTTATCATGCTCACAGCAATTAATCATAGAATCATAGAATAATTAGGGTTGGAAAGGGCCTCAAGATCATCTAATTCCAACCCCCCTGCCATGGGCAGGGACACCTCTCACTAAACCATGCCACCCAAGGCTATGTCCAACCCGGCCCTGAACACCGCCAGCAATGGAGCATTCACAACTTCCCTGGGAAACCCATTCCAGTGCCTCACCATCGTTACAGTAAAGAATTTTTTCCTCAGATCCAATCTAAACTTCCTCTCTTTAAGTTTGAACTCGTTACCCCTTGTCCTAACACTACGGTCCTTAATGAAGAGTCCCTCCTCAGCATCCCTATAGGACCCCTTCAGATACTGGAAGGTTGCTATGAGGTCTCCATGCAGCCCTCTCTTCTCCAGGATGAACAGCCCAAACTTTCTCAGCCTATCTTCATATGGGAGGTGCTCCAGTCCCCTGATCATCCTCCTGATCCTCCTCTGGACTTGTTCCAACAGTTCCATGTTCCTTTTATGTTGAAGACACCAGAACTGCAAACAATACTCCAAGTGAGGTCTCACAAGAGCAGAGTAGAGGGGCAGGATCACCTCCTTCAACCTGCTGATCACACTTTTTTTGATGTAGCCCAGGATGTGGTTGGCCTTCTGGGCTGCAAGCGCACACTGAAGCCAGGTCATGTTCATTTTTTCATGAACAAACACCCCCAAGTCCTTCCACAGAGGGCAAAATAGCACATCATTCAAAATCTCTTTGCTTCCTAGAGAAGCATATCTTTATTATCAAGTGCTAAAAAAAGAAGGCAATTGGGAAGAATTGGGTTTGTTTGTTTGAGGGCAACAACATAAACTGTGAATCATCCTAATTACAGTTTCCAACATAAGTTCATTAAAAGATAGAAGGCACCCTAGGAGAGTTGTTATGAACCCTGTTACATGAGTTATTTACTGGTAGATAAGAACAGGTAAACCTCCTCTTTATGATAAAAATAGATATCCATTTCTTTTTGGCAGGAATACTTTATGAAATTTAGCACAATAAACAGGCATTTCAAAACTTCTGTTACAAAAATGCCAGAAATTTTATATTATTATATAAGGTAAACCTTCCAAAAGGAAAGGATGGAACATCTACCACTTAACATTTGCAAAAGCCATTAAAAGTACCATAATTCACAGTAGAGGTTCACACACAGAGCAGTAGAAGAGTCCGAGCAAACAAATTCCAAGTACAAATTTACTATCAAGTAGCTTGATCAGTCCAGAATTAGATTAAACACCACATTAAAAATATGCTGACAGGCTGTACCCAAAAGCAGAAAGCGTGCTTGGACGGTGTTTTACTATTTCACTGTTAGACCAAGTCCAAATTCTACTAAAAATTTCCATGGGCTTTGTACAGAAACCTAAAGGGGTTTTGGGTTAATTGTAAGAATAGTGACTGTGCTTTTTGTATTTGACTTTATGGCCACACCATAAACATTCCTAAACATTCCTGTCTTTTGAACAGGAAGAGGCTGGTGCCTCTGTAAACCGGACAGGAACTCAAATCCTCTCCATGAAGACTGAGGACGAAGGGAGCTCTGTGCAGATGTTCACATCACTCCCTGATGGTTTGGTTAAGCAAAAGGCAGACACATCAGTTAGTTTCTTCTAGTTTCCATGAGTGACAATACTAATAGACATACCAATAGTAGTATGTGGTAAAATAATCTAAGAGCCTGTATATGCTTTCATCTCTACCTGCAATGAACGCCAAGTCACCATGTTTTCACTAATTTTTATCTATTTCAAACAAGCACAGACTAAGCTACTTAAGCAGCAATCCCAGTTTTCAAGTGCAAAGTACCTTTATTCTCAAATACTGTTAGGCGTGCCATTGTCTCTGAGGTATAAGTGGTCAGGAAGAATTTTTAGCTGCTCTGCCAAGCACAAGCGCAACTCATCTGACCCCCTGGTTGTTTACCTAACTTTAACTTTTAGAAGTACATTATAACAGACGATGCAAAAAGTGAAATTTTAAGCCCGATTCAATAAACATGATAATAATTTGCCTAGTACTGTAACAAAAAATAATCGATTCACTGCAGATTTTTCTTTGTAAGTCAGGTGATTTACCAGCTTCAGTCAGAAAAACCTAATGACCCCATTTTGCTATGAAACAACTTGCTCTGTTACAAAACAAGTAATAAAACATTCATTATTTGATTGAAATATTGAAGATACATTTTTCAGGGGAGGGAAGGGAAGAAGGGAGGAATCGGTTAAACGGGATAAATCCAACAATGAAAGTACTTTCTTTTTTAATCTGTTTTTATCTTTTAATTACATGGCTCTATTTAAATAAATGAATAAATAAATAAATCCAAAACAGAACTATTTTCTAAAAATAAATGTCTGGATAGAGTCATAGCAATGTTATCTGTAGAATGTTCAAATATTTCAGATTTCATCTTCAATTAATGTATGTAACTTAAATTATCATCTGCCAAAAAGTTTACCAGCATCTTTCTTGAAAGCAGAACTTGCTCTTCAGAAGGGACTGGAGGGATAGTCAGCTCTAATCTGAGGTCACTAAAGACAATAGAAAAAGTCATCCCACTTACTGACATTTCAAAGAGCATTAAATCAAACCTGTAAGAATGGCATCTGTGTCCATAGGAATAAGCAAAGAGTACATACTGTATTTTTTAGCGATAGCAGCAAGGTACCAAATATTACTTATCATGTTTTGCCTTTTTTTTTTTTTCCCAAAAAGTGGCAGCAAAATGACATATCATTTATCCTAAAATAATTAGGCAAAACCAAATGAGTTCTCTTAAGGTTCAAGACATTTAAATCAAAGAGGAATGACCATGTCTCTATTTTATCCCAGGTAGATGAAATGAGGTTAACGCATTCAGCACTATGCTTTATTCTTTCTGATTCATGTTTTAACCACCTGCTTGTTTGTTTAAACAAAGCAATCACATGTGATTGCAGAATTCCCCTTCCAAATTCTGTATTTGATTCTGTCCAGGAAGTTTATAAAATATCAGGTTCTGGAAAAATCAGACTTTCTGAAAACAAAGTGAAAGAGTGAATACATTTCAGAGATACATAGGTCAGTGAACATTCTTGTGCTCACATAATTCCTTTTCCATCCTATGTTTGTTCATTTTTAACCCCTGAATTATAATGCATGAATTATCCTATTGTACACATCAACCACTTGATAGTTTGTTTTACTAAAACTCCCATTGCTGTGGCTTTCTTTCAGGCTGCCAGAAAAGTTTAACAAAAAGGCTGATTAGTTCCTTTAAGTTCTCCCAGACAAACAAACTACAAAGGAAGTTTACAGTACCCTGGGCCATTCATGCAAAAATAAGGCAGAGGCTCTGTACAGCAACACACATCAGAGCACTTGAAGGTGCTCAGTCAAGAGGAAAAGCTGATGATGATTCAGCAGTTTGTCAAATAGAGAGCAGAAATGTTCGGGCTTAAGAATCTTTAGTTAATGACATAATTGTTAGAATACTTCTAAAGAAAACTCAGCTTAAGGAAACTCTTTTTTCTTTGTTTCATAAATGGATGGTATTTTTTTTAGTAATAATTCATGAAAATCATTAAATATTTTTCCTTAATAAAATCTTAGATAACATAGACACAGATATTGGTTAGATAAATATGTGCTTATGTATTCCCCTAAGAAACTGCCTACAAAATGCAGCAGACACAGCAGATCTCCGAATCAAGTCTGGCTTTGCAAGCACTACCCTCTAGGAGCATGCTGCACGTGAGGGCTACAGCCCCAGCCCCATGCCGCTGCACAGGCGTCTGGGCCCAGGTACCAGAATTAGGAACAAATATTGCCTTTCTTGTGTCTTTAAAAACCTCAAAAGCAGCTTGGAAGAGTGGCTTTAACAAATCGCATCCTCCCACCACCCCACAGCAGAAGGCTGTGAGGACAACAGATAAGGAAAATTAAGGTAAAATAAGAAATGGAAAATGAGCAAAAGGATTCTCAGCTAGACTGCGAAGTGTCGTGGAGGAAACAATGCTATCAGATTTCAAGGTTGACAGGGATATTGGAAGCCTGAGTGAAATGTTGGCAAAATTAGCTCCTGGCATTAGTAGCTCTGCTGTCTTCATTCTAGGACTTCATCTCAGTACCTCTCAAAAATATTAGCACACTTTTAAGACATTAAAATGACAGAAAAAGTGAAATAAACTTGATAAAAATATTAGGGCATTTGTCAATGCACCACGATGCTCTAGGTAAAATCCAGTTACAGCACTAGGTCACTGCTTGGGTTAGACTAAACCAGGAGAATTAGTGGAATTATAGCAGGTCTGATCCAATTAGACAGGCCTGATGGTGAAACGAACTATGACATTCATTCAACAGCCCCTGAAACTGTAGCCAGTTAGCTATTTTATGTACATTAAAAGTTGCAATCACCTCTGATTTGAATAGAGCATACAGATACACTTTCTTTTGCAAATACAGGGCACATCATAAGAACTCAGAATCTGGAAAGCAGAGAGTCATCACATGTATTCTTTACCAGATTCTCTTCATTCACTGCTCTTCCACTGATGCTTGGTATGACCTTTCATAACTGCACCTCTCCTTGTACTTCATCCCATACTCTCCCTATGCCCCTGCTACTTCTGGAGCAGACTTAATCTTTGTATAGTCACAGTTCAGATGTTCCAAAACCTTATTTATAAGGCATTTATGAAGACTGAAAAGAAATTACCTCTTTAGTACAAATATACTAATTTAGCAGAGTTTCATTATTTCATATAGACCAGTTATGAGGAAAGCTTGATCTGCCAAGCAAGCAGCAAAAATGACAAATCACATGTGGTATATAGAATACTAGCATTTTCATCCATCTGGGTTTATATAGGATTGCTAGGATGAAATCCAGACAGTTCTCTGTAAAGTTACATAGGCAAGTTATATGTGATCAAGGCCTATATTCTTTCCCACGGTACACCAAGGTTTATTATGAGAAAGAAACGTACTCATCATCATATCTCCTCCTCCCCCCGATTTCACATTGCTTTTCCCTTTCATATTCCCCTACATATAACTATTAAGTTATAAACTGGTTTTATTTAATTTTTCTTGTATCCCTTAATCAGTTTGCGGGGAAGTCAAGAAAGCAGACTCAGAGACTGGATTAAATCAAATTTGTCTTCAACTTTTCTGCTTTTAACTTTTCTTACAAAATGCATTTTCCCTTCTGTCCTGATTGTACAAGTTGACACACTGTTGGGAGCACTTTGTACTTTCTTTCCCATGTGAAGCAATGATAACTATATGTTACATATGAACTTACCCACACATATACATAAAATCATATGTACATCTCTATTACATGTAATACATCTTTTCTGTCTTACAACTGAGGTCAGTCTCTAATGAGTTCTTAAATTTCATGGAGGTAGATATTCTAATAATAATCATCACCATGTCCTGGTAGATTTTATTTGGTTGCATGTTACCTCACATAACAAAATGAAAATAATATATAAACTATTTGAAAGATTAATTTCTGTTCAGCTGAATCAACCCCTGTAAGATGATAAACTGTAAAGGCTCTTCTGCCCTTAACCATTAATCCTGATTCATCAATTTTTATTACTACAGTTGTGTAAAGCTCTCCTGCTTAGCAACAAAATCACCTCACTTTCCTGTAAGAGCATTTCTAACTCAAACTAATCTGCAGAAAATTGCAAATAAGGTGCATAACAGTAAAAAAAGAAAAAAAAATCTAAATGCTATTATATAATATAAAGTGAAAATAGCCACTTTAAAAAGGAATAAAGGATCCTGCTTGCAGTCTTCAAGGTCTTCCTTCAACAAATTATATGTGTCTCCATAATTAAGCCCAGAAAGACGAATTTTACTTTTCTACCTCTAATTTATGCTTTACATAACACACAGACATTTCGAAGTTCAGAATACTGCATCTTACTTGTCCTTTCACAGGCAAAAACTTCTGCCAGAGTAGGAATTTCTGCCTAGTAGAAAGAAAGGCAGTTCCCCTAATCTGCTTAACTGAAAATAAATAGGTAAAATGACATTCACAGGCATTCTCAATTACAAATCATTCACATGCCAAGGTAGGATGCATTTTTTTAAAGTCTGCACTAAATCACACCTACTTGCTGTCGAATTTCTTCTTCCATCTTAACTGGGGATCCCAACTCTGCGACTTGTTTGACACCCTCACTGGCATATCCTCCATACTCCCAAAGGATGTAGTTTTTCGAGTGAGAACTACCAATGATAGCAGACCAGTGGTTGGTGCGTCCTATTGGGGAGGAAGTGGAATAAAATAAAATTAATAATCCAAACAACTTCAAAGAACAATTCCTAATTTGTTACTCAAGTGCAAGGTTTGAAGTGCTCAGTCTTCACCAGCACCAAGCTTTTGTATGCTGTCAGTTCCCTCTACATTAATACACCATATCTTGAGAGTAATAAGAACAAGACAATGAATTACAGAAATACAGCATAAAGCGTCAGTAATTATTGGATATAACAACACAGGCAGCGATGGTGAGAAAAATTGTATTCCAACTAACAAAGCAGCCTCCCAAACATTTTTTCTTCACCTAAGACTTAAATCCAAGAAGTTTAAGTAACAATAACTTTCCATGTAAAATATTTTGAGGGATGGAACTTGCAAAGGAAGACTTCAGTGGTCACTCAAAGGTTAACAGCCAGTTGTTTCCATTAGTAGGGGTTCTCGTTAATTTAAGAAGAGAGCAAAGAAGTGAATTTTGGTGCGCCTGTATTCACTGTTGGCTTGCTCAGATTTCTCAGTGTAAGAATTGTAAAGCTAGGCAAAGGATTCCTGTTTTGTTTCTTGTCTTGCTGAACAGAAAAAGAATAAAATGTCAAGGTTTAAAGGGAAAAATCTTAGAGAAGTCTGATCGAATTGAAAACAGAGTCAAGCAGAAATAAGGAGTCACACAAGTCCCACAGTGCTGGAAACAAAATTGAACTCACTTGAGTATCAAATAACTCTGCAAAGATATTGGGAAAAAGAATGCTTAAAGGAAAAGGATGAGAAAATTAACTGCTCACATAAGCAGACAATCTGGTAACAATGCAAAGACTGTAGGAGATGAGTGAGACAGAATGATGGAGTGAGACAATATTTAACATTTTTCTTTGCAATGCAAAATGTGGAGAGTAGCAGCAAAACCAGCTGAAAACTAGAATAAATGAATGAAAAATGAATAATGAAGTAAATAAAAGGAATGCAAATTTAAGAAGTGAAAGGTGGGACAATGAAATTGAAAAAGACAGTGTAAAGAATTGAAGAGATAAAGTCAGATTCAGGAACCTAACCACAGGAGAATAGAAAATAGATTATAAATAAAAAATGAAAACCAATGGTAGGGGGAAAAAAAAAGCTAAAAAACCATAGCAAGCAGAATAGATAAGGGAGATGGCCTAGTGTCCTGGGTTCAGCAGTAGCAACCATTTTTTTCCTTCTTAGCAGCTGGTGCAGTGTTGTGTTTTTGACTTTCAGCCTGGAAACAGAGCTGATAACACAGGTGTTTTTAGCTGCTGCTTAGCAATGTTTAGTCTGACCAAGGACTTTCTGAGTCTCACACTCTTCCAGGGAGGAGGGGAAGCCAGGAGGAAGCAGACACAGGACATCTGACCCAAACTTACCAAAGAGGTGTTCCATACCACCGCACATAATGCCCAGTATACGAAGTGGGGGCAGCCACCTGGAAGGGCTAGGTCACCACTGGGTCAGGCTGGGTATTGATCAGCAGGTAGTGAGCAGTTGTATTCTCTTCCCTTGTTGCTTCCCTTGTCATTATTATTATTTGTGGTAGCAGTAGTGGTTTGTATTATAACTTAGTTACTGAACTGTTCTTGTCTCAACCCATGAGAGTTACATTCATTTGATTCTCCTTCCCAAGCCTCCAGGAGCAGAGGGGGCAGAAAGGAGGGGAATAAGCAAGCAAGCTACATGGCTGACTGGACTTAAACCACAACACCTAGCAACAAGCAGAGTCTCTATCATTTGCTTAATGTTGAATTTGACCAAAATACTCTTACTGAGCTCTGAATTGTAGCAGGCTTGAAGTTTTTTAGAATCAATTAAAGCTAAGCTGTTCTTGAGCCCCATATGGAGGGCAAAAACCAAAATCATATCCAAAATAAATAAACCTCCATTCCCCTACAGGTAATAACTCAGGACACAACAGTGTCAGAAGATGGTTTCTTAATCTAAGACATAGTAGTTCCTTAAATATACACTGACACCTTGTCAAACCAGAGAGAAATTCTGTCATCCAGGTCCAGGGATGGGACCACCAGTTTTGACCATTCTTTCTTCCTAGGACACAGTTCTAACAATCTCACAAGTCATAGACAGCAGCTTTCCCCGAAAGACCGTGACACTAAAGCTTACTGAAAAAGAAGGTTACACATACTCCCTACAAAAGAAAAATGCATCACTCCAGAGAGGAACCAGAGTGCCTTTAAGTCTTCAGTAGAATGATAACAAATTGTTCCATGTTCCAAAGCTTCTCTCCCTCTCTATCTTGAAAAGGACAAGGAAATTTGAACTTTTTTTGCAATCAGAGGCCAATATGTTCCACCAAACATCTCTCCTGAAGTTACTGGCTCTGCAGAGCAAAACTTACGAGTTAGCTTTGAACTCTTTCTACAGCTGCTGTGTATCTCTCTCCATTCAGTTGGCACACTCAGAACAAGACTGTGTTGCAACAGTTTCATTCTAAGCAATGTTTCATAGACACATTCAATAACTCTTAAAGAGTCTTTTAAATTTAATGGAACAGAGGTATTTTAATTGCAATAATAAAATAAATGTGAAATTATTGAAATTATTGAGGATAACCTCAGAATAGTTTCCCAGAATTAAAAGGGTTTTGTTGTACCTTGCAGAAATATTTCTGTGTAATAACAAAAGAAAATACTTCATTTGACAAAAGCTTATTAGAAAAGCTAAGCAATAGGGTATCTATTATTTAGGGAATTTTTAAATCAAATCAAATATAAATTAAAGAAAAGGTGCAAAGTATAATGATCTGCTTTCTATATAGAGAGCAGAATTTTTTTATGTGATGTGCTGGCAAATAATTAGTGGTTTACCACAGTCCGTTATGAATAACACTTTATTTTAATGTAATTACTCCACAGGTTCAACATTTTAAAGAATAACATTAATGACCAGTTTTCATTATTAATATCATTAGATCTGGATGAGATCTCTTTTGTGACTCAGAAATTTCAATGTAAAATCTTATCAGCTGTTCTTACTGGGCTTAAACCTGTTAGTATTACATGCTTTTCACTTTGCCTTTTTTTTTTTTTTTTTTAAATATTAATGTAATTCACCACTTTCTCAGTGGAGGAGATAGTGAGTCCAATACTGTGGCAAGCTATTACAACTTGCTTACTTTCATTCATGCACCCATGTTCTCCATTTGCTTACTGACTTGGTTTTAAAAGAAAAGGTCATTTACCCCAATATTACATCATTAAGACATAGTAATTTCAAAGTTTTCAATCATTTTCTCATACACTACTTCTAACCACCAGTGGAGTTCATACAAATAATGCAGATAATGTTGCACTCAGCAGATTTGCAAATAATGTAGCAGTCTAAAAGGGCATTCCTGCAATTATTGGTTTTGCTTATTTATCTCCCATGTATTATGCTGACAAATAATATTTGAACAATGCTGCATTCGACTTAAAATGTATGAGACTCAACATAAGCAATACTTCTTAAGCTGTTAAGACTCTAAACTGACTAACACAAACTGTATTTGAGTTATAATTGACATATGAAGACTATATAATAAATATCATCCACAGAGAACAGAACAAAGTTTAAAGAACAATAAAATGAGACTCATGTTCTCAAATTGTTTCTTAACCCTTATTACCACAGATTGTGGAGTCAGTAATGAAGGAACAAATGCATAATAGATGTTTCTGTAACTTTAGCTCTTTATAGTTACTTGAGTTACTGCAACAAGAATATTGATTCTGTAGTTCAGAAACTTAAAAAAAAAACAGACAGGCAAAGCTCAGACTGTATTTTTTCTGCTTATTCCACTAACAAAGACAAAGAAGGTGATATTATAAAGGTTTATATATCTAATTAGTGTCCTTGGGCAGCAAGATTCAGGGCTCACCAAAACTAACTATGATCTTTCGAAAAGATTTTGAAGGAAAACATACTGGCGGGACTGTCATGGTCGTAATATCAAAATGGCGGCATGCTGTCCATCCATGTGGCCTTTTTCTGAAAATCTTGTTTCCTAACTGTAGATTATAAGCCAAAAAAGTAACCTTTCCACCACAAAGAAATCTTGAAATTGTGATCTCATACTTCCATTCAAAGTATCAGACAAATCAATAGAATTTATTTTCAACAGAGAGCATTCACAAAAAGATCCACGGATTTTCAATACTGAATGTTTTTTATATATATCCCATATATGCAATAATTTGGGCTGCTAAGCTGTAAATAAGTAATGTGCCATACAACAGGCTTCAACCCTCTTCACAGTCCCTATATGGAACAGCAGTAGTAAAAGAATAATACTCACGTGGAAAATCTTTGGGATGCGTTTTTTCTGACCAGTTTCCATAAAAAGTTAGTCTGTACTTGGCTGTTCCACAGGCACAACAATCTAAAATTGGTTTATCAGTTACACCTTCTGAGGCCGAGTCTGAAAAAGCAGCAACATACCCATTGAAAAGGGTTACAACTCAAACTTAACAGATGACCGCAATGTTGGCATAATAAATGATACAGGCAGGAAATAAATGTGATTTTAACATATCTCTTTAATTTGTTTGTTTACTTTTAAGTTGAGCTACACTAGCTTAAACGTGAACCCTGAAATGCCTGGATCTTATAAATAACTGGATGTAATAATTGAAATCTGCCTTTTTAAATAAGAAAGCACTACTATTTCAGTCATCCTAGATTTGAAACAGATTTGTTTATAGCTCTTATCTGATATGGAAAAAACAGCAGTTGATCTCAAAATACAATTGGCTTTAATTTTTTGGATGGCCAAAGCACATAAATAATGCAAATTTACTGTCAAAGCAACAACTGCAATTCTTAGGTTTAGGAAAGGATGGAATAGCCCAGGATTCAATAAACTAAGTGCCCCAGAAACAAATGGGTTTCATATGAAGATCAGATAAAAAGTTGCAAGTGTCACATTTAGGGGCAGGCAAGGAAGACTGTAGGAGGAACAGTATATGTGATAAGGAAGAACATAATTAAATGGAAGATCCCAAATTAGAACCTGGACTGTTCAAGGTCAAAAAATTTTAGTTGGAAATAATGAGTTAAGAGAAATACATAAACACAAGGAGGTCAGAAAGATGCTTTACTTTACCTTACCTTGTTCACAAATCTTTTTGGTGAGAGAACCTTCATCCTGAAAATAAATTATGCGCTTCTGCACAATACTGGCCCTATACAGAGAGAGAGAAAAAAAAAAGAAAAAAAAAAAAAAAAAAAGCTTTAAATACATGTATTCCTTAAGGGAAGAAGAAAATGCATGATAAATTAACAAAAGGACAGAAATGGACTGCTAAGACCTAGTCACAATTCTGCCTTCTGACAATACATATACATACAAGACTACAGATAGGATATTTTGAAACCAAATTGCATTTGAATTTAATCCCATTTTCAGAACCTTGGAATGTTATTATCTCCAGAGAAGTGATTACATTCATAGGGTGAGAGTCTGTGCTCTTGAAATGCAGGATGGTCAACTGAATATGCAATATTTCAATCAAATCTTATATTGAAATACTAAATTTGCATTCAATTACAGAAACAATAGTAACAGCTAAAGCAAGCAGCTGGTTGTAGGAAATTACATGGCATTCTGAAGAGACAAGTACTTTTGATACATGACAGCGATTCAGCACAAATATCATGTAACACAGAAAACGTGGTAGCATAAGCTAAAGTCTTTAAAAGCAATTCAAAGGTTCCAGAAGACAAGCTACTTTCAAGTAATTAAATGCAGAATAATTTATTAAGGCTTATAATTCAAACAAAATGTGAGTTTGTGAGCCTCAGAGAGGAAAGGGGAAGCAGTTTGAATCTGAAAATGATCCAGGAAAAACCATGCAGGTTTATTTTTCACAGCTGAAATGGTACAGATGACATTCAGCTGATTTTTAGCCTCCCATCTAAAAGAACAGGAAATGAAATCTATATCAAATATCTTCAAGTCAGCAAAGCACCAAACCCAAGATCTTCTTAATGATTAGGGTCATGTAACCACCATATGGTAAATATCCAAACCAATAATAAGCTGGAAAATAGGTTCAAATGGCTCATGTGACCCCTCCCAGTCCTAAGCAAACTTAACTGGCTTCTTTGACAATTTTTTAACTATAAAAATTTAATTTGCATGTAAACTTGTATCTTCTTTCTATAAGAAAACAGAATTTTGTTAAAGACAAAGACATTCTTTGGACAGAGTTTTAAGAGGAGAACCTTCTCCGGGAGCTGGCATTCTGTGCTTATCAGGAAGGGAGCACATTCGTCCAGCAACATGTTGTACCATCACTCCTTTTTAAAGCTCTGTATGGCGAGGGCCAGATTCTTGTCTTACCTTAACTTTACAGTCAAATATTTATCTTGTGATAACTTGAATTACTCCTCACACACACTAGCTGAATTAAGAAAAAAAATGTCATGTGGGGTGTCGCATGGACTCACCACTACCCTGCTAGTCTCACAGTCTATGTCCAGCCACCCAACCTGCGCCATCACTCACCTCCACAGGGAGGTCTCTCCCCTCAACCAGCTCCCAATCCCAGGGAGAGCCTCCTGGCTGCAGGAGCTCTGCTCTGGGGAGAAGCAGCTCAGAATGGCTGCCCTGGGGGCTCCTTCATACCCTACGCCAGTTTGACCAGTGACCAACTATGGTCACATAAACCATGGGCTCAGGACCTACTTCTCGCCCCTGCACCATCAGCACCACGGTGTGAATAGGACAAGAGTTGCACACGGAGGAGTTTTCCCAGGACCCTCTCTCAGGGGAAGATTTGGCGGGATTTGGCCAAGGCTTCGCTTGGGGCGTAAGCCGGGGCACGTGCACCTGTGACTCCTACCAACAAGTACAGAGAATTATGAGCATGGCCAGAGCAGAGCTACATCCAACCCAGAGTCTATACCCAAAAAAATCCTTTCCAGCTTTATAGAAAACTGATTGAGAGCTTGGCCATTGTCCCACTCCATAAAGTTACTGAAATTAAATTGCAATTTTACTGTGCATCCTTTGCCAAAGTACAAGGCTAGAGTAGGAGAGGAAGGAATCCTTTGTTTCACATTGTAAAGCACCTGGGAGAATTCTTGTGTTTTGTAAACCTCTCCAAGCTAGATCAAACCAGAAAGGGTGCACAAACTACAGCTCTCTTTCATCTGTAGCCATGCTGGCAACACCTAAAGGAGATGTAATAAATGACAACACAGGCCACCAACCAACACTGTGAAAAAACTGTGAAACAGGGAAGAGCAAGACTGGAGTTTGCAAAAAGCAAAGATATGATCTGCCAGTATTTAGTGAAGGGGAACTCCTAGGTCTCATCTTTATGAGGCAGTGTTTACACTAGGGATAAATATGAGCCTGTAGCAAATAATAGAAAGTAAATGAAACCTGTCTTTCATATTAACATGAGATCTATCATGAAGCAATTTGAAGTGCCAGAAGAGACTGACCAAGTATGTGAGAAGCAGAATGAAAGCTTTCCAAGAAATCTTTTTCAAGGTTTACAGCAGGAAACAAGGAGAAAAATAAAATAAACAAAAACATCAAAGGAACTGCTGGTAAGAATACGGCCCAATGGCCATCCTGTGGCACACTACCTTAGTTTTTTCCAGTCTTTGCATTGAAACCCACATTTCTAGTCTTTGCATTGAAAAGACAACTTTAAACACTTTCTGTGCATGTCATGGGTTCAGCAGCAGCAGTCATTTTTCCCCTTTAAGCAGTAGCTGGTGTAGCACTTTTGGATTTTCGGCTTGGGAACAGTGCTGATAACACCAGTGTTTATAGTTATGGCTTAGAATGTTTTGGTTTGACC
>JASSUY010006570.1:0-21398 GCA_032466535.1 Forpus xanthops
AAAATTACTATCCCAGCTGAAACCAGGACAATGCACAATTTCCTTTCTGAGCTTCACCAAAACCAATAATATCTCATTGACATACTGAACCTTAGGATGTGAGTAATTTGTTTTGAAAACTTCATGAGTTAATGTGAATCCACAGCTGCAGATGTAAACCTAAAATACTCTAGCTATTTGAACATAGGTATCACATGCTATCTCATGAATTGCACACAAATCTCAAACCCTCATTACAATTTAAAAAAAGTTTAAAATACAAATTCTAAGAAATACATATGATGTAAAAAATATCATTTTTATGGTCCAAATCAAGTGACTAAATGTATATAAATTTTATTCTTTCAGAAAGCAGATGTTTCCAAAAGTACCTTCTTTCCAAAAGTACCTTCTTCTTGATATTAATCTTTTAGTAAATTTTTTCTCATTTAAATTATTTTTCCCAACTTACTAAGAAGAAAGTAGGAAATACTGATTATTTTCCAAAAGGACAAATGTAAGGGAATCATGTGACAGGGAGTAATTGAGAACCATGAGAGTGCTACTAACACAAAAAAGTACCTTACAAAGGCAGAAAATCAGAAAGAAATACTCTTTCACGATGCCAGTTTTACAAATGATGGCATCATGATTAACATGGCCCACTTTTGTCTATATATATTTACTTCCCTTTTCTCAATAATACAAAACCAAAATTTATTTTAAAACTACCTTAACTGCAGAACTAATTTCAACTTTAAAACACCTGTAATAGAATTAGCATTCGATTCTGTCAGAGCAGAGTCTGCACCTTCTTATTTTGTCTCAAAGCTGACATAGGCATTGCTTGTAAAGTGTTTATGCTGTACTTCATTCCTTGGAAAGCCAAACATGTTCCTCATAACTCTTCTTGCCCCCTAAAAAACCCTAGTCAAATTGCAGTCAGATGTTTGGCACATTTGAAGAAATACTGTACCATCAAGCAAATATGTATATTAAAAAAAGTTGAAGAAAAATCCATTTCAATAATGAAACTGCATTTATTTTCAAGTTCTTGAGATATTATTAAAAAGGAGCAGAACAAATGCGCAAGGAAACATGAAAGATACATTGACAAAGTTCTAGTAAATGTTCAGCAGGGAATTTAAAGTTAAGCCTTTTGTAATGGTGTCCATTAAGGATTCCCTGGGCAGGTTTTCATTTCATTTTGAAAGCTAAAGATTACTATAATCTGAATTTGATATGTGCTCTCTCAAGTTGTAATATCTATTTAGAATGTGAAAAGTCTTTACATGGTTACTGCCCTTTTTATTTAGCATTATATCAAACAATCAACTAAACAGAAAAATACTCTTAAGCAACTTTAAGCTTGCAAAATCAAGCTCTCCTAAGTAAAAAATGTTAGAAGTTATCTTATGCCCGTTATGTGTTAGGCTATAGGAGGATAACAGCAATGCCTGGGTTCATCTGGCTGCTTTATCTAAGGCTGACTCTCCGATTCCTTCATACAGTCATCCCAGGAAATGGCATGACTGAGATAATTGTATAGACAATTTGGGTCATCTAGAATGTCATTTCAGAAAAGATGCTGTTTCTTCATTTGACAGAGAAGCAGCCTAAGAGAAGCAGCCTAATAAGAGTATTCAGCTACCTTAGACAGCTAAGGTAATTCTTTGAGGCCACATTAATACACTCCATTTCTGAAGGAAAGTTTTCCATTTCTGTGCTGTAAATTTTCAGAAGTCCTAGTTCTTGTGTTGTCTTTGGCCCCCCTGGAGCTCCTGCCATGCATTATGAAAGTGAAGTTACTCTCATGGTTTAACCCCAACCACCAAATGTCACTCAGCTGCTCACTTACTGTCCTCCCACCACCACCAGTGGAATGGGAAGGAGAACTGGAAAAGGTAAAAACACATATGTTGAGATAATAACAGGTTAATAATTTAAATAACGTAAAATATAATGATAATAATAGTAGCAATTATGAGAAGGAGAAAGAGAGAGAGAGGCAGGGAATAAAATCCAAGAAAAAACAAGTGATGCAAAATACAATTGCTCACCACCCTCTACCTAAGCAGCAATCAGTACCTCCTGGCCAACTGCCCCCCAGTTTATATACTGGGCATGACGCTTTCTGGTATGGGACATCCCTCTGGCTATCTTGGGTCAGATGTCCTTTCTCTGCTCCTTTCCAAGCTTCTTGCACCCATTCTCACTGGCAGAGCATGAGTGACTGAGAAGTTTTTGATCCGGGCAAGTGCTACTGAGCAACAGCTAAAACATCAGTGTGTTATCAGCATTATTCAGAAAGCAGAAGGAAAATAACTATCCCTGCTGAAACTAGGAGTTATCATCACAAGAGATGTCTAAATCACAAAGTTTTATTGATTCAGCTCTATTGATTCATGATCCTATTCTTTTTCAAGCAAACTCTGAGTTTGAGAGGAGCCCTCATTACAATTGCTTTTTGCAATACCTTTTTTGCATAAATATTTTTAATCTTAGAATTTACTTATTTTCATTTTTTTGCTTGTTTCACCCATGACTATTACCCTTAGTTTATAGTTCAGCCCCAATAAGAACAACTAGAGTGCTTACTCATGTTTTATATCTTTAACTGTTGTAGAGTCTTCAGAGACAACTGAGAGGAGAAGCTTAATTCAGGTACTCTCAACTGCTACTGAAAGCAGCTCTGTCTCCTTGGCATATAAAAGACAATTCCCACTTTTGGGCCTCAGTGAAGTGCTAGTTAAGCACAAATAATATCTCTCAGTCTTGATATAGAACTAAGTTTTTCTGGTTTGAAAGGTGAAATTTTGGTCCTGAAATCCTGGGTAGCAGCTTCTTAACAGAGGATTTAAGAGCATCTTGATCCACAATATACACTCCTTTTCCTTCCAGAATCACAGAATGGTTGAGTTTGGAAGTGATCTCTGGACATCATCTAAACCAACCTCCCTGCTCAAGCAGGGTCACCTAGAGCACATTACTCACAGATTTTGTCCAGACAGTTCTTGAATTTCTTCAGGGAAGGAGACTCCACAACTTCTCTGGACAGCTTGTTCCCATGGTCACAGTAAAAGAAATTCTTTCGTATGTTTAGGTGGAACTTCCTGCATTTTAATTTATACCCTTTGTCTCTCATGCTATCACCTGGCACCACTGAGAAGAGTCTTAACCCATCCTCTTAACACCTTTTTTTCGGTACTCATACACATTGAACAGATTCCACCACCACCACCCCCAAAAAAAAAACAACTTTTTTCTCCAGGCTGAACAGGCTGGTTTTCTGGGCTGCAAGTGCACACTGCTGGGTCATGTTGAACTTTTCATCAATCAACATGAGCCAGCAGTGTGGCCTGTACTTTCTTCGTAAGAACAAACCAATGCCCTTCCTATTTGAAAGTTAGAAATTTTTATTGGAAAATACATGGAAGTCATTAAATAACTTTATTTTAAGTTGAAACTGGTTTGCTATACAAAGTCCATGCTGTGGAGGGAGGAGGGAAGGGGAGGTGGCATACACTATATGTACACCACTTTCTAGCCAAAGAATGTTGTGTCACTTTTCCTGCCTGGTAGTAAAAGGTCCTGACTTTTAATCAAGCTGTCACTTTTATGCATTCCCCAGAAATTATCACCTTCCTTCTGCGCATTCTATGAGTTCTTCACTGGTAGAGATCTTCAGGTAAGTTTACAAAGATGCACAACTTTATAGTGTGCCTTAACAAAAGAAGCAAAAGCACAAGTCTGCAGTGTTTCAGTAATGCCAGAAACTTTGTAAGACAATGTTGACATCAACTCACTGACAGAAGCAAAAACAGTTGGAAAGTTTTCACCCAAAACTTCCAGGAATTCTCACAGCCTCTGCCATGCATCAAAGCTGATTAGAAACTAGCTTGTGCTCAAGCAGAGTTCTAAGAAAAGTAGAACACCCACCAACTGGGAAAGCTTTGGAGTCCAAAACCACTCCTGCCTTGCAGGAAGTATTGCAGAGATATGAGATGCTCATTACTGGAATGAAGCCATTGACTTAGCTGTGTCTGTAGCTTCCTCGTGTTCCCAGTGCATGCCCATACCTCAACTTTGGTAGTACGCTTGCACCAAGCTGAGGTTACCCATGGACTTCCAAGAGTAGAGTGTTTTCTGTACTGGGAATGAAGGCTGTGCAAGAAGATTGTATCTAATCATAGCTCGCTATCTTCTGAGCTTCAGGAGAAAGGAAGAGGTGAGCAGACATGGGATTTTATTTCAAGTATGCTGAATAGGGTTGAAGACACAGCCCTGTAGCTATTTAATCATTTTTGTCTCTGAACATATCTTTTCTCCTCTGTGATTTCTTGTTTATCTTTAGTATCAATAATTTTATAGCATCATGTAGTCTGTATGTGCAAATAAGGAACACTTTAAAATGCAAACATTCGCATTTTAGCAAGCCAGACTAGGGACAGAAGGTTACTTCTGTAGAGGATTTCTGGGTGAGCTACCCTCAAAGGACCATCCAATCATTAAAATAAAGAGGTCTGAAAACTGTAATTAATATTGCACTTCAGCATGTCAGAGAAGTCTTTGTTGGCATCATATATTTCTCTCCTAATTCAAATACTCTTGCTCACTTTCTTATGAGTGTAACCGCTTCTCTTATTATTTGTGTGAAAGGGTGGAAGGAGATACTAAATTGCTCATGCTTTGGTAATCACTTGAGGATTTTGCTTTGGAGTAATGGGAAGCTTCAGGTGAATTATAATAAAGATCAGAAAACTCAAAGGAAAAAGAGACAGGCATAGTCATACTGGCAAATCTCTAAATGTAACCTCTGATGACAATAACTCCACTTACTATATTTGACAGATTAATGCTTTTTGCAGTTTTATTTACCATGAAAACCAGATGTATTTGGGTGAGACAGTGAATGACCTCTAGAGGAATTAGATACCGAAATTTCATTAAAAAAAGTTAGGTGCTTTGGAAAATCTTGTCTTCCAAGCTTAAAATTAAATGTTTCTATCAGGCTTTCCTCCTGCTAAGTCCTGCAAAATATTGTATTCAGGACATTGTAACTAAATCGTGTAAATTAAAAAAAGCAAATAGAGGATCGCTTATATCTCTGGACAGGCCAAAAGGGGTCAATTTTCCATTTTCAGTTTGCAGTGAACTGCAGTCACTAAAGTGCAGCTCATCAGTGCAATATTTACATTCACATTACAGACTTCCTCGGATTTTTCAGTAGCCCCAAGCTAAGAAGTAACAAGCAACTCAGCCCCCATTATAACGACAACTGAGTACAACTGTTTCACTTGGAAAACAAGTTTATTCTTATAACTATTTCAGAAGATATTGCTGGAGATATAAATTTAAAAGGTTGATTTTTTTTTCAAAATTGCTGCAGATGGGAATTTATTTCAGGCAAAGAGAATTAGTTTTTGAAATTCAGCCTCAAAAATTTTTTGGCCAAGCAGGCTGTCCTCAGGTGACTCATGACAACCCCTGACTGCAAATGAATATTGCTCTTTTTTCAGGCCAGCATCCAAAGAGCACTAAACATAATTATTTGCTCATCTGTGTATAAGAGCTGAAAGAAAGTATGGGGATGAAAGTGAGAGAAGAGAGGTAGAGCCAAGCCCTCTCTAGACAATAAAGCTGTAGGGCTTCCTGCTACAAGAGGGGTGAGCTTGTTTTTATGTAAAATGTAGAAGTCAAATAAAACCAAATAAATTTATACATATTATGGTCAGTAAAATGTTTTCCAGTCCAATCTTGACAAATTTCTGTGATCAGACATACAACAGAGGAAAAGGACAGCTGTTAGACTGCTCCTTAGATGGTATTTTCAGTAAACTATAAATATTTCATGAATGGTAACCATTATGGAACTAGAGAAGTTGTATGGGGATATTTGCAGAAAGCCAAATGGTCAACCATAAATCTGAATGTTGTATTTGAACAGAATTCAGGGTATGCTTATACAAGTAGAGCAGTTAAAGTCTGAACACTTGCATTCACTTATTCCTGAGCTGTGGCTCAGGAAAAGTTCACTGATTTTTTAGATTTTGATCAAGAAGAACCTTCAGCACAATCAGCCCATTTTCCAAAGGAAAGAATATGAGGCTGAAGTGTGCCATAATATGCATCATTCAACCAGCTGACTCTCATTAAAAAACTGGTGTCTGTTGACTGTCCTCAAAAGGGCCATCTCTCGGGGGAGATACGGCTATTTTGCATTAAATCCTCTAAAATTTAACACCAGTTCTAGTTGCAGCTACAGATTCCATAGTCTTACTCTTTGGTTGAAAAGAAATTTCTGCTCTCCTTATCTTCCTTCTTAATATACACCCATCCTTCTGTCACTACATGACAAGATAAAGAGAAAGAACCAGCAAAATTTCATTATTTACTCAAGTTTTTACCATCTCAGTCCAGTTCCTTTTTGCTCCCCCTTTTTTCCTTTCCCTGAAACTTTTTCAATATCTGTACTGTTCTTTTTCTCCAGCTATTTTCATCATCCTTCTGTTGACTGAGCTACATTTTGCCTAACTGGACTAAACCAAAACTACATGTAAATGTCCTGTTCTTGTTCCATGTCTTTTCTAGACATGAATATTCAAAAAGCCTTTGTAAAATACCACCCAGTTACAACAGTGTGTTTACTCATTTTATACTTCCTAACACAGATATAGAGGGCTATGCAAATGACAAAAAAGACTGTAAATCTTGCATCACTGTAAAAAACATATATATATGTAGATCTATATCTCAGGCTACAAATTTATAAACTTATTCTAGCATTTATCAAGTTTGACTGAGTAGAGAACTACAAAGAACTGTGCTCCAGAATTTTATCTTTGTTTGGGGAAGACAAAACCCAACACACGGAAGCCAAAAGTAGGAACAAACCCTCCTACATGCTTTTCTATTTATAGTAATAATCTTGAAAACACAGACCAAATATAAGCTGACTGATGCTTGCCTGAATCCTGCAGAGACTTGAACTTCACTGCTCAGATGTGAGACAGACTTTGCAGCTATGAAGTCTAATATGTTTTCAGACTGCCACAAAACTAAGCATTTCTCACAGCATCACTTGAAGTTTTGTACTCTGTGCAGTGGAAACTCCTATTGTTTTTCTGTGTTTCTCATTTAATTGCTGATGTATCAACTGAAGACTCCCTGAACACAACCAGCCCAAGATATCCAATACAACAGTATGAGATCTGCCACTGATTAAGGATGTGTGAATAAGGTCTTGTGTGGAAGAACAGTGATTCCCACACTATTCCTCTCACATATGAAGGGTCAAGAGTGTTGATTTATTAGCTGAGCAGCTCAGTAATCAAAGACTAGGGGACTGTGGAGAAACTAGCCTCTAGAGCAGACTGCAAGTCTTGTGGGTTTATGGAATGTATGGAAGAAGGGACCTTCTGAAGTGATTTTGCATCATTCTCATACTTCATTAACATAACTAAATTCATCTAGGTTTCTCTTCCAGGACATTAATCAGTCTTTGGTAGGCTTTTTATTTATATTCTACTCATAGAGCACTGTTAAGAAACCTATATTTCTATTTCTGGTATTCTTATGATGTAGGAAGTCTTTGCTTGTAAGGCCACAAATATTTATTGTGCTTATTTGTTTACTGATGCATACTTTTTCTGGTTTTGGGCTAGAAAGGCCATTCTGCTCTTTCTTACAGCCTCACAAAACTTTTACTCTTCTGTGTAGAAGTATAGAATGTGTTCTGCATATCTTGGACTTGCAGACTCTGTGCATAGGTCCTGGACTTAGGTAACACATCACTGAGATTTTGAGCCACCCTGAAATATCTGCAGTGCTACAGGAGTCACCGTATCGCAGCATCAACCTGACAGCCTAGCTGTGTCATCTCCACAGGGGAGGACTAAGTAGAATGAGTTCTTGGCTGCTCTTGTTCTCAATGGTTTGGCAGACATCTGCCCTTGGCAGCAGTCATGAAGTAAGAATAGGCTAAACTCATCTTGCTCATGTCTCACATGTGGCCGGTGCTGAGGCCTGGATGCCAAATG
The DNA here is from genome assembly GCA_032466535.1 of Forpus xanthops. Classification (NCBI taxonomy): domain Eukaryota; kingdom Metazoa; phylum Chordata; class Aves; order Psittaciformes; family Psittacidae; genus Forpus; species Forpus xanthops. The sequence continues at coordinate 8,019 of JASSUY010006570.1, forward strand.
ATGTCTGGCTTCTTGCTGCTCCTGTCTCTTGCCATCTGCACTCTGTGGCAAGGCTGTCTTGGAATGAGCAACTTCAAGCTGCTTGTAGTGTCTGGTATACAACAGGTGGGTAATGCATGTTGCCTATATGTTAGATACCAGCTTCTTGCCCTAGGCATCTGCTGAAACATTCGGGCTGGTCCAAGAACCTGAAACAATGCAATTTTTCACACACAAAATACTGAAGATGCATTTGGTCTACTGACCACACAGAGTAAAATTTTGTCTTCTTGTGCTGGCATGATTAATGAGATGAAATTTAAAAAATCCAAATGCTGGATTCTGCATCTGGGACAGAATAATGCCAGGCACAAGTACAAACTGGGAGTGGCTAAAGAGCAGCCCTGCAGAAACACATCTGGGGGTGCTGGCTGACAGCAGGCTCAAGGTGAGTCAGCAATGTGCCCTGGCAGTCAAGAGAGCAAACTGCATCCTGGGGCACATCAAGCACAGTATAACAAGCCAGTTAATATGGGTGATTATCCTGCTGTATTCTGCATTAGTGCGGCCTCATCTTGAGTACTGTGTGCAGTTCTGGGGCCCATGACTTAAGAAGGATGTTAAGGTCCTTGAATGTGTCCAGGAGAAAGCAACAAAACTGGTAATAAGGCTGGGAGGCATGTCCTATGAGGAGCCACTAAGGATGTTGGGCTTGTCTAGCTGGGAGGAAAGGAGACTGAGGGGGGACCTCATAGTTTTCTACAGCTTCCTGAGGAGGGGAAGTAGGGAGAAAAGTGCTGATCTCTCCTCCCTGGGAGCCAGTGATAGGCCACATAGGAATGGTTCAAAGCTGCACCACAGGCTGTTTACACTGGGCATGGGAAATATTTCAGTACTGAGAAGGCATTCAAAAAGTGGCACAAGCTTCCTGAAGGGGTGATCAATGCCCCAGGCCTCTCAGTGTTTAAAAGGCATTTGTACAATGCTCTTAATAGCACATTTTAACTTCCAGTCAGCCATATATTGCTAAGGCAGTTAAACTAGATGACCCTTATAGGTCCCTTCCAAATGAAATATGCTGTGCTATACTATGTTGTGCTATGTTATACTTCTCTGTTATATTTTAAAAAGTTGATTTCTTTTGTCTTAAATAAATCTATGATTGTGTGCTTTTTAGCTATGTAAATGCACCTCACCCCGTTTCAATGTGCCTTCCATTAGGGTGCTCTTAAAGTTTCCTGCCATCTTGCCTTTTCTGTAACCACTTTCTCCTTCATTCTATTCTTAACTGTTTCCTTCATCTTGATAATCCTTTGAAAGTTCACTGTCTTTGCACTTTTCCTAAGGAAGTCACCTGCTCCTCTGTTTGAAATCTAATTGCAGTTATCATAATTCTCCACCTCAGTGAAGATCCTAAATTCCCTGCCTCTATTAAATCCTGAATTCTATGCAAAAGTTGAGTCATCTCCTGTCCTGTAAGCATAAAAAATGAAGTTAGAAAAACAATTACAAACTGATGCATTTGCATTTTTCCAGTGCTGTTTGATTTGATCAAAATCTACCCTTTTTGTATGCTGAATCTTTTTGAAGCTTGTAACTTAAATTCCCTGAAAGCAGCAATAGAACCGAGAGAAATGACTATAATTAGCACTTCACTCCTCAAAAATATTCTGTCATTAAAATAAAAAAGCAGCAGATGGGGGCTGGGGGGAGTGTTGTTATTTTTGCTAGGTCTAAAATATAATCAACTTTGAATAAAAGGTGAAAGGAAAAAATTAAATACTGGAAAAATGTGACAGCAGTTACTAGGATGACAAAGTATGCCAATACATGCTCAGAGAAGTTATTTAGGGATTTGAACTAGTGAAAAAGAAATTTTCTTTGGAGAAAGAAGGAAAAGAAGGCAGCATAGCTGCCAAAGAAAAAGAATGCTACCTCTAACAAACACTCTCTTAGGTGCTTGGGTACTCTCTTAACTAACCAGCAGACAATGAGGCCAAAAAGAAACTTGGCCATGTTAGGAGAGCTATCAATAGCCTCCAGGGAGTTCATAAAATGCAAGGTGCTCTTCAGTTAAGCGAGTAACCTGGGCACCTAGGTCCCACTGCTAAACTCTGCCACCAGTATTTGGATGCAGTTATGTTTGCTATCACATTATTTCTGATTCATGAATTCCTTTGACTACAGTTTTGCATTGAATACATTTACTAACTCTTCTGTGAATGTTTTACCTCTAGGAACTTGCCATTTAATAGAAGTGTTGCCTTCTATAACTTGAGTATTGGAATGGAAGTATACAGACTCTTCAGGAAAGACAGGCAGGAAAGACAAGGAGAAGGTGTTATCCTCTATTTCAAAGGCAATTGCTGGGCACAGAGTTCTGCCTGAAGGTAGATGAGGAGCTGACTGAGAACTTATGGATCAGTATTAAAAGAAGGGCAAGGACAGTGAATATTACAGTGGGGGGTCTGCTACAGGCCACCTGACCAGGAAGACCAAGAGAGATAGGTACTGCCTCAGATTCGCAGCACCTAGTCCTCAAGGGGGACTTCAATTGCCTCAATATCTGTTGGAGGTACAACACAGCAGGGCATAAGCCATCCAGGAGGTTCTTGGAATGTGTTAATATAACCTTCGTTCTCCAAGTGGCAGAGGAACCAACAAGGAAGGGATCTATACTGGACTGTGTTCTCACCAATAAGGAGGGTCTGGTGGGGAATGTGAGGTTGGGAGGCAGCCTTGGCTGCAGAAACCATGAAATGGTGGACTTTGCGACTCAAGTGGGAAAGACAGCCACTGATGAATTATGAACTTCTTTTTCCATAAAGAGAAAGGATCTTGTTGACAGCAAAAAAATAAGTATATTCACTCCATTTCTTCTGAGGATGCCTATGGTATTGAGGGAAATAGTTGTGATAACTGTATTCAGACACTGTTGCTCAAACCAGCATAGGGAATATTAGTCCCTGTGGAAATTCAGTAAATTCAAAAAAAGTCATTCACAAGCTTCCTTAATTTTTAAGCTGGAAGGAAAAAGGGCAAGGCAGCTGACTTATTCACAATATGACACCTAACAGGCAGGCAATAAGAATAAAAATTAGTGAATAAGACCAGAAAGAGCTCTGGATCATTCATTGCATGCCGGCTGTCCAGCTGCAGATCACATGAAACAGGCTCAAAGCTGTCCTATTGATTTGGCTAGATGTCTTAAAAGATGAAAAGTATTAACAGAAGGGAGGAAAGCACAGTTGTAAAGATTTTATGTATAGGTAAATATACATTAAGTAATGTATGACATCAAATTAAACATTAAAGCTTGTATAACATCAAATTAAACATTAAAGCTTATATAAGTAACGTAAGCTCAGTCTTATATAAAAATCATAGCTAGATCTCACCTTCACTAGTACTACTCTAAAAAGTGTGTAAAACATTAACTTAATCAGATAGCAACTTAAAGCAAGGAGCTGCTGGGAAACCTGTCCACTATGTCTTTACTGTGAAGCACAATGTTGGGGTGAGCAAAGGAGTTCCTTGTGGTATTGTCATGCATGGATTTCCACATGTTGGATGGAAAACCAACAGTTGCTTAACATTCTCCTCCAGACCTGCTGTTTTGTTTTAATTTAAAATATATTTTTAAAGTAAAAACATAATTTAAAAATTTGCATTAAATATAATTTGGTAAAGTAGTTGTTTGTGTGACTAAAAAGACAATATTAGATTTTACTGCGATTTTTCACTGTAAAAAAATACACTTTCTGACCAGCTCAACAGGCAATCCTTGGGACAGATCATACTTCCACATATTTGTGTGACTGAATCCCCCAGAAGACAGAGTTGAAGACTTATGTTGCTATTTTGTTTTCACACATTTCTAACTCAATGGGAGGTACTGCCTCTGACTGTCCCCATGAAACAAGCTGCAACTTAAAAAAAAGCCTGAGACTTTCTTATCCCCAAGATTTGTATCTACTCTGTTAGTGCAAGTGCATCTTAGTGTGGTTGACAACACATATTGTATGTTAAGGAATCCCTACAGTGCTCCAGAGGTGCAAAATTATTCAACATAAATAAGGATCAAACCTTCCTGTGTTCAATATTAATTACCACTTCTACTTTCCTCATTAAAGAGGAACTCTATTAAAGATCCATTAGAGTGTGCATTTTTTAATCAAGGCTTAAATTATAGTGCATGCTGCAATCAGAAGACCTATTGTGTGGCAGCAGGAACAGCAAAAGCTGTGTACAAAGTAGAAAAGAACCAAAATAAAAATACATTGCTATGCTAGACACAGTGTTAGGAGATAAATTTGCATAATATTTGGGTACCAACCAGAGCTATAAATGCATAAACAAACTTCATACTGTTTATTTTTCATCAAGTTGCGTAATGTATTTGCTTAATCTTCTACAATTTTTTCTCTCTCCTTTTGTCCTAGTATAATGTCAGACTTCTCATATGCATTATAGCTTCAGATATTCATCTTAAATTCATGGGCATATACTCTCCAGATAAATGTTTGTATTTCCCATTGAACTTAATAGGAGACACACAGGCACATACCTTCTTTTGAAATCTTGTCTTTCAAAAAGCATCACAGCTTTTCTCCTCATGAAAATCCCCTGCCTGCTTACAAGCAGATGTTGCAGAGATGTTGCAGCATTGCTCACTTCTCATATTTTATCAAGATCTTTAGCAGTATTTTTAGCCATATTGATTGCAGGAAAGAAAATCTACAAGAGAAACCATCAAAATGCTAGGCTATCAGTGACAAAGTAAAGGACTCTCTACTTTGTTCTTAACATTCATTATATCTAATCTAAACCAATCCTGACTTCTCAGGTTTTTTATTTTGTACCCTACTCAGTTCCTATTGTATTAGTTTCTTTTCTGCAGGATCACACTATCCTGCTCCTTCCTTCACAACCTTTCTTCTCTGAAGTAGGTTCCTTTGGTCTTTGCCTTAGTAGTTCTTTCATAGGTCCATAGTTCATAGTTCAGACAGAAAATATTTATACTCTGCATCTGTGTTGCAGCCCAGTTATAGCATTGAGGTGACACACTGTGACATGCTTAGCAATGGAAACAATGCAAAAAAAAACACCACACAAAGATTTAGCACGTCAAACTCACCAATGAAATACATAATGAAATCAACAATATGCCCATTCAAGTTCATTCTGCTGCTCTTTCCTGAGATAACGAAAGTCATAGCTACAAAGATTTCACTCCACCCCTTTGGTATTTCCTCAAAATCTAGAAAAGCAGTAGTGTCTTAGATCTAGACTCACAAACAAAGAAATGATTCATTTGTCCCTTCAAAGAGAAAGCTGAGTTCTGAGTGTTTGATACCCCATCCCTTCTTTACCATTGCGTGAGTTTTCACATAGATAATCCTTTGTTATCCTTACTTGGTGCACATATGTGGTCTCCAGGCTGCTCTCAGTCATGCCCATCTGCTGAGATGGCGCTTTATCTGCACACAAGCTTACCCTGGGAGTTAGTTGTCAAGGCAATGTAGACAGGCAGTACAACATGACAGCTTCAACTACTACTACAGAAACTCCTTCTTCAGCATGGAGCAGTGAAGCATTTCCACAACATGCTCAGCCACAAAGTGTGCTATCAAGTTTAGGAGTAGAGAGAACACTTATGTACAGGAGCATTGTCTTTGGTCTGAGGATACTTTGGTTACTGGGATGTCTTATCCCCATAGGAAGCTAGCACAAATTATTCTCCTGTACAGCAAATGCAGAATATAGCTTTATGCTCTTAGGGGTGGCACCAGGCATGAGCAACCACCAGAAACAGACCACCCCAGAACTGAGCCAAGCAGACATTATTCTAAATGTGGTTGTTATTTCCCTAATTAAAAAAAAAAAAAAAAAAAAAAAAGGATTTATTTTAAGTTCCAAAAGTCTATTTATTCAAAATATTAATTTTTGTTTTTCCACAGTTGCTATTGAGATATTTACTTGGGTATAATACAACTGCCAAAAACATCAATGCTGTTTATTCTTTTAACGCTGTTAAGTGCAGCTGTTCCTTCATGCCAATTTAAACATGAACACTTTACTAGATTTGCTGGAGAAGAATCTTCTAGAAAAGAGATCTTCTAGCTTGCAGATTAAGCATTGACACTTTTGCTGGGTCAACACCATGTGACATAAAATACTCAAAACCAGTTTTCCCTGAAGCTTCCAAACTTCCTTGACGTGAGAAAGGTGTGGATTTTTTGTTAATTTTCTGGGATTTAAGGGGTTTGCTTTTTTTGGTGGGGTTTTATTTGGTGGGTTTGTGCAGGTTTTTTTGTTTTTTTTTTTTTTTTTTTTTAAACAAAATTTATGAAAGTATTAATTTTACTTGGAACAGTTGCTTAAAGGTTCTCCAGATGATAAGGTAAACCTGCTAGAAGTATTTTTCATGTGGAAGCCACACAGCTGTGGAACGAGTTTTCTCCTGTGAGAGTCACTAATGCAACCTTTGACAGATGCACTGACGCCATTACCCTGCATCCAGCTCCTCATCTTGCTTTGGCTGAGCACTGTACCCTGGGCTGCATTGAGGGAGGCGATCCTGCCCCTCTACTCTGCTCTCATGAGACCTCACTTGGAATATTGTGTGCAGTTCTGGTGTCCTCAACATCAAAAGGACATGGAACTGTTGGAACAAGTGCAGAGGAGGGCCACGAGGATGATCAGGGGACTGGAGATAGGATGAGAGAGTTGGTGCTGTTTAGCCTGGAGAATTGAAGGCTGTGTGGAGACCTCATAGCAACCTTCCAATATCTGAAGGGGAACTATAGGGATGCTGAGGAGGGTCTCTTCATAAGGAACTGTACTGAGAGGACAAGGGGAAATGGGTTCAAACTTAAATAGAGGAAGTTTAGATTGGATCTGAGGAAGAAATTCTTTACAGTAAGGGTGGTGAGGCGCTGGAATGTGTTGCCCAGGGAAGTTGTGAATACCCCATCACTGACAGTGTTCAATGCCGGGCTGGACATAGCCTTGGGTGGCATGGTTTAGTGTGAGTTGTCCCTGCCTATGTGAGGGAGTTTGGAATTAAATGATCTTAAGGTCCTTTCTAACCCTAACTATTCTATGATTCAATGATCTTGGGATGTTCTCACTCAGGTGTACTTTCTGATGTTCTCTTAATTCCCAACATCTTCTCATAACCCACTGTGTGCAAAAGAATTTTGTGTAATCCAGAGATGTATCCCAGGTTAAATGTGCATCCGGGATCAAAAGGCACCTTTGACCTTTACAGGGAAACCTCACAAATGTCTGACGGTGCTGAAACAACAAAGACCAACTTATACCATCATGTAATGGATTTTCCTCACCTAGCAGCATCTAAGCCTAAACTCTCACATTAGAAACTGCTGTGAAGATCGATAATGAGGGACAGGGTAAGAAGATTGCTCATTATATTTGCCCATCTATCATGGAACAAATATGTTCATGCTTCTCCAGCTGCTCTTTACACACTGTAAAGCCTATGTGCCAGTAGGACGAGGGTGAGCAAGAGTGAGACAGTGATCTAAGTCTGCCCCTTATTCTGCACATGGCACCCAGGATAGGGTGTGAATGGTCGAGTCTCACCAAGCTGGTTAGTGGTTCTTTAGTAAAGCATGGATTTTTATTCTTTATGCAGCCAAAGACAGGATTTGCAGATGCCAGAATGTATTCACTGGAGAAGGAAACCACAGAGAATAGATGGAAGAGCAGGCACATAAAGGTTCTCCCTTTAAAGGATTCAGTGCCATATGTTGCTTTTTCAATGCATTCCTTCCATATTCTAGAAACATTAGATGTAATATTCTTAGCAGTTAATTACTTGTTATGCTTCTTCAGTAATGCGTGGTTTTATGGCAGCCTGGTTTTCACTAGGAGGGTTGAAATTATGCCAGGAAGTCCTCTTATCAGCAGTTATGCCAGCAAAAGAGGACTTCCTTTATAGCTCATATTTCTATGAAATAAGTTAGCTTTACTGCCAAAAAATATTCTCAAATGCCTGAAATTACAGCAATTTTACTAGAGCCATTGTGTCACAGGTTCAGCTGCTGATCCCATGACATATTGTCAGTACAAAAGCGTAGTTTAAAGTATCCTCATCCCTGACAGTTATTAGAGGATAATCAGGGAACTGGAACACCTCCTGTATGAAGATAGGCTGAGAAAGTTGGGGCTGTTCAGCCTGGAGAGGAGAAGGCTGCGTGGAAATCTCATAGCAGCCTTCCAGTATCCGAAGGGGGCCCATAGGGATGCTGGGGAGGGTCTCTTCATTAGGGACTGTAGTGAGAGGACAAGTGTTAGAGGGTTAAAACCTAAGCAGGGAAGTTTAGATTGAGTGTGAAGAAGTTCTTTACTGTGAGGGTGGTGAGCTACTGGAATGGGTTGGCCAGGGAAGTTGTGAATGCTCCATTGCTGGCTGTGTTCAAGGCCAGGTTGGACAGAGCCTTGGGTGGCATGGTTTAGTGGGAGGTATCCCTGTGTATGGCAGAGGGGTTGGAACTAGATGATCTTACGGTCTTTTCCAACCCTAACTAATCTACGATTCTATGCTTCTATGATGTGTTCCTAAGCAGACTTCACCTTCCTGATTGTGAATCCATTTCCCTGTCACCAAGAGATGGGACAGGGAAACCTCCCCCATTCTGGGGCAGCTGACATGAAACCAGTCTCTCTGACTGACAACATTTACATATTTGAATTTTGACTTTAACACAAGTATTTACAGCAGAAAAGACAAAAAAAGCAACAAGTCTTGCATAACTGTGTCATGAGCTCAGCAGCAGCAATTATTTTTCTCCTTCTTGGTAGCTGGTGCAGGGCTGTGTTTTTGAGTTTGGGCCTGGGAAGAGCACGGATAACACCAGTGTTTTCTGTCACTGCTTGGTAATATTTTGGTCTGACCAAGGACTTTCTGAGCCTCATGCTTTTCCAGGGAGGAGGGGAAGATGGGAGAAGGCCGGGGGGAAGCAGAGACAGGACACCTGACCCAAACTGACCGAAGAGGTATTCCATACCACAGCACGTCATGATCAGGATGTAAAATGGAAGGCAGAGACCAGGAAGGGTGGGGATGCACTGGGTGGTAGGCCTGCGCATGTAGTTGGTAAACTGTTGTACTCTCTTTCCTTGTATTTCTCCTGTATTATTATTGGTGGTAGCAGTAGTGATTTATGCTATACCTTGGTTACTAAACTTTCCTTATCTCAACCTGTGGGAATTGCATTTTTCCAATTCTTCTTCCCATCCCTCCAGGAGTGAGGGGAAGAAAGAGGGGGGAGTGAGTGAGAGAGAAAACTGTGTGGCTTAAACCACTACAAACTGCCACAGGTTTTAAATGGAAAACACAAACAGTTCCCAAGGTGTGCAAAGCAGCTCCCCACAAATAACTGATCTTCCGTAAGCTATCCATGTCTGAGGTCCAGAAGAAGGTCATTGGAACATACGCTCTGCCTTTTTCAAACTTAACCAGTATTCGCCCCACAAACTCAATGTTCATGAAAGATCCTGTGGCACAGAAAGAGAACAGAAGAAATTAAGGAGGAAAAGCTCAAACCTACTGAAGTCTCTTAGTGTCCAGCTGCTCCTAATCCATCATGTCTAACACTGATGAGAAGCAACACAACTCAGCTACGTTTGCCAGCCTGACCCAAATAAAAACTCCTGACTCCATCTAGAGGTATATAACTTTCACACAAGGAACCCCCACAGCAATCAACATCCATTTCTATGGGAGGCTGATAAGTATATCCAATAACTTGCAAAATTGATTATATATTGAGGAATGAATGAGCACAGGAATAAAACTGAGCGATTGGGCATTAAAATTGCAGATAACATTCACTGTGAAGTAAAACAAGAAAACTCAATCCCAACGTAAGTGTATAAAGACAGTTTCTGAGCTGACTGTTACTGCTCAGGAAAGAATCATAATGTAATAACAGTTAATCACATTAAAATATCAGTTCACTGATCAGCAGTAGTCAAAAACAGGGGAAGAATTTCAGAATTATTAGGAAAGAATAGTAGATTATGGCATTAAATCTCTGCAATATCTACATAATTATCATGGTATATTTCTCTGATCTTTTCAGGAAAGACACAACAGCAATGCTAAAAGGGGTCAGAAAATGGTGACAGGATGAACAAAGACTTTAATGAAAGGAACAGCTTAAGGATGAGGTTCATTAGCCTGGAAAAAGGATGCAACTACACACACAGAGACCTGTCTTCTTTTTGGTGCCATCACTGAGCATACATGAAAGAAGAAAGGATGCAGTTCTTTCAGTCTTGATAATTTTGAGAATAGCAGTAGCTTGCTTCTTACAGGTAGGATGCAGAAATTTTGTATTCTAAGGCTCTTTGAAGATATAGCACTCTTTGAGGCTTAAACTCTATATTTTTGATTAGATCACAAGCAGTGTAAGTGTAATGATATTTTTAAACTGAAAAACTGAATACTCACACTAGAAAATTTAATGTGCAAATAAAATTTCAGACTTCCTTCTTGAAAAACTAACTTTGTACATATTTAAGCATTATGCCTGCTTACTCTGCTATATCAATATCTAAAAATTATACTTACAGTTAGGTAATTTCACTTACTTTAGTATGCACACAATGCTTTCAGACCCTCAGTCTTCAAATACTTACGAATGTTTTAATAGGATACTCAGGCATGTTTTTAAATTCCTTTCCCATTTTTTATTTCATAGAGCACCTATAGCAAAGTCCAAATAGGTATCTAGTAAGCACAGATGTTTGCTCAAAACAGGCAGGTAGAGCTCATATGAATGCCAAGCCCCTGAAATCTTTTCCTTCTCACTGAGCCCTTATTTACATCAGTATTAGAACACCTTGTATTAAGTGCTCTGGTTAGCAATAAGCTGGACAAGAGTATCGGTGCAAGATGGGATGGGATGGGGTACGGGATGTCAAGGAATCGAGAGGCGACATGGGGCAGGGAAAGCAGGGGATGCATGCTCAGGTGTAATGTTTTTATTCAGCTTGAAGTATTTCAGGCCATATTTTGCTAAACTTGTATGAAAAATGATCAGGCTTTTGTGGAAAGAAAAGTAATGAGAAGTTCAGCTATTCTGAAGTCAGGAGCACTGAAAGCATTGTTAAGAAGCAGACAAAAATTTTCAGGTTATAAACAAAGTCTTTGCTCAGATTGCCTACTCATACAAAATACCAAGTTTGTCCCATATCTCTTGCTTTTTTCCACTTAGGATTTTTTTTTTAATAAGAATTAAATTTTTCCTTTTAAATGCTATCAAAATAAAAAAAAATTATATATAATGAAATTACAATTGTATTGGAACAAGCAAAGGAAAAGATCTGCCAGCACTTCGTACCAGGCAGATTACATGTGAAAGATGTTTACCAATTAGCTTATTGTGAACTAAATCTACGCATTACATAGTCATTCTAATTTCTTTGACTCCACTTTTTGATGCATTTAAAATGCCAATATTTGAAAGAAAATACTAACTGATCATTTAGCACAGGCTGTTTGAAACTCTACAGAATTCCCTTTCTTCATGCTGTATGACAAAATACAAGATTTAGGCAAAGTATCAGAAAAGGCAAGTATAGTCATCATTAACTTCAGACAGAGAAGCAGCATGTTGCTAACAAGCATCTTTTGGACTGGCTAAAATGGATAAAGCAAGTCAAATAGTTCAGTAACAAACAACTATAATCAGCTCAATTACATTTCTGTTTACTTTGAAAAAAAAAGAACATGGTTTTTAGCACTGCAACTTCCAGCACAGCTATTCAGGATATTTTATCCAGTATGGAAATACGTACTGCAAACTGTTGCAGCATAGCTAACATGACAGATCTGTTTCTGTATTCTAGGTATTTTTTTCATAACATCTTGAAAGTTATTGCTGAAAAAATTCCCAACTTTTAGGTATTCCAGAAATCCAAATCCAAGGGCTCTTTTACAAAGCACTCTATTTTAATTCTGCTCCATCAATACTGGGACAATGGAATATTCCTCCAGTAATTCAGAACATATTGCTGCATTTTTTGCACAGTTTTGCTTGAGGAATACTATATTCTGAAGTAACAGCAGTCAAGCTAGGAGAAAGAAATTATTCACTGAATTTATAGACGAACTGTCCATCTTCTCCATCAATGCCTAGCCATGAAGCTTATTTCAAATTAACTTCTTTTGTGGTATAATCAAGTCTTCTCCATAATTCCGTAACTCCATAACATCAACATATTATGGAAGATAAAGGTATGCCATGACCTAATTCTGTCTCTCAACATGATATACAATAGTCCTGCACTAATGTATTCAAATTGTACCTTTTCTTAAATATCTGACAATGTAAAGCATGTTAGGAAATTATACTGTATATTTTCTTAACTAAAACCAGCAATTCTATATTTAGGTACTTTAATCTTGTGGGTGAAGCAAACATACATATCTGTGAATTTTAAAGAGTTTCCTCCACCTGTGGAATAACAGTGACTCATTGCATGCCATTGCTTGTTGGCATAATGAAGAAGTGGTATATAACTGAGAGAAGCCACTCCTACAGTTGGTTCCCAGAATCACTTTTACAACCTGGTCACATTTTCTGTAGCTTTGCCATTAGCCATTAGTGCAAATGCATAAATAATATTTAATCATATAAAGCCTTTCTCCCTGGACCACAGGGAATATTTTATTCTGAGTGCCTGGAATTCAAAGTCTATAAAAGAAACATGCCTTCTTTTTTACTTTCTTTTCTCCTTTCCAATTCATGACAGCGACATCCTGGAAAGTGTCACCATTAACAAATGTTCAGAATCACTTCATGTCTGGATAGGCCTGAACTTGAAGAAATTAAAAGGCTGAGCAACCACATCCATCAATCACCACCCTGTCTTTTACTTTCTCATTCAGGAACTGAAATGAGCTTGAACTAATTTGCACAGTTACTGACATGGCAATTCAACTCACATTCTTCCATCAAGCATGGGATAAACCTCTTGGACCTTTTTACAGATGATTCAACAAGTTGCTGTCTAAGGAAATGCCAATAACTTGTGTGTCAATGACTGCAAATATCAGTATGTGGAGCTTCATTAAGCCTCCATGGAAAAAATATGAAACGAGGATGGCATTTTATATTCACCAATTTCTGCCCATTTAATAAAACGATATTGTAGTGCATCTCCAGTCCTAGAATCCTGCTGATTAGCCTTGACTTCAAAAAGTTTGATCCTTTTTGTAGCTGTTAAACCTAGATCATGACAGGCTTTTCTCTTTTCTCTTTCTTTTCCTTTCTTTTCTTTTCTTTTCCTTTTCTTTTCTTTTCTTTTCTTTTCTTTTCTTTTCTTTTCTTTTCTTTTCTTTTCTTTTCTTTTCTTTTCTTTTCT